>PVIC010020327.1:0-29672 GCA_004025085.1 Thryonomys swinderianus | reverse complement strand
CCTCATCAGAATATTTGAGCAACACCCCATCTCCTTCTGAATGCAGAGTCTAGGGTCTTTACAGTAGCTACCCGATGTTATTGCTTTAGGTCCTTTTCATTCTTTGACATTATTTCCCTCCTCAGCAAAGATCCTTCACCTCTCTTCCTGGAGCAGTATTCCTTGTGTGACTCACCAATCCCTCGCTCCCTCTGGTCTCAGCTCAAAAGCAACCTTCTAAAAGAGGCTTTCTCCAGCCACTACTGATCAGATAGGGGCACCCACTCTGCTCCCCAAGCTTACTTAATTTTTTAAATTCAATTTAATTTATTGGTACATTATATATACACATCACAATTACACTCCACACTTGAGAATTTGTACCAGTATATGACATAACTTAATTCTCATTTTTCCCCTTCCCCTACCCACCCTACAATCCTCTGCCCCTATATACACAAGCTAATTTTTACAGCATCTCTACCTCGGTTTGGTTTAGATTTAAAATTCCCTCCCCAGACTCATGGGGTGACTTGGTTACCAGTTGACAGATTTTGGCGGAATGACTGGCTCATGAGTGCTCTAAATTCATCAAGAGGATTCATCTGTTGATGAGATCATAACATGATGACATTATTGGAAGGTCATGGAAGCAGGAAATGGAGCCCATTAAGAGGTAGTAGATCATAAGACTATGACCTGGGGGACTACAACTCATCCCTGACCCTCTCCTCTCAGCCTCTTTCAAATTCTTTCACTTTGTCTCTTTCCTGGCTCTCAAAAAGTTGAGCAGCTTTGCTCTGGATTTGCTTCCTGTGGTGATGATTCAGCCTCCCCGCAAGCCCAGAGGCAGCAGAACGTGACTATGGACTGAAAACCTCTGAAACTAAACCAAAATTAATCTTTCCTCCTCTAAATTATTCTCAGATATCTTATTTTCGAGTATTTATCTTGACAGCAAAAAGGTCGCTAACATAAGCACCCGTGACATATTATGTGTGTACACTTTTATTTGTGTATTTGTGGCCAGCCCCTGTAGAGTGTAAGCTTTAAGAGAACAGAAACGTGTTTGGCCAAACAAATGAAATTCAGATAAGATTTCGATTCTGAATCCACCACTTACTGGCTATGTGACCTTCACCAAGTTCATCTTCCTTTTCAAGCCTTGATTTAATTATGAAGTAAGTATGGTTGTATTTACCTTTGAGGAATATTACAAAGCTTATCAATAATATATGTAATGTCAGTGTAAGGCAAGAGTAATATGGGCAGATGAAGCACTGAGAAATCATAGGGATTATTACTATTTTGCTATCAATAATGAGGAAGAAGAGATCAATTGTGGATTTATAATCTGGGTTTCAATCACTCATTTACTTTTATTATGAGTTTGTTGAAGCCATTTCAGCAAACTGTATCTGTTGGCTCATTCATTTAATAAATTTAACTAATAGCTGTTGGACTTTTTTTTTTTTTTTTGAGACAGGGTCTCGCTTTGTAGTTCAGGCTGGCCCTGAGCTCACTATGTAGCCCAGGCAAGCCTCAAACTCAGCAATCCTCCTGCCTCTGCCTCCCGAGTGCTGGGATTACAGGCGTGAGCCACACACCCAGCACTGTGGTATGTGGTATGGATTGCTGGTGGGTGTGAGCCACCACACCCAGCATTGTATGTGGTTACTGGGATTGAACTCAGGACCTTGTGCTTGCGAGGCAAGTGCCAGAACCACTGAGCTAAACCTCCGGCCCTGTTGAACATCTTTTACATCATGCATCGTGCTTACTTTGATCTGACATTTTTAACAGTTGTGACCACAAGAGAAACTTTTCTTTTACGGCATGCCCTGAATCTTACAACCTCATCACATGAGCAAAATAGGCCAGATCTCGGCTGCCACCCACACCCAGCCCTGCTCCAGTGGGGCTGGCTGCATGCCACTCCTACTGTCACTACCCAGCGTCTGGAACGGGGTTAGTGATGAGTGATGGAGGGGACAGAAATACCTCTTGGAAAAGAAGGCTGGCATTTCTGGGGCAGGGCTTCAAGGCTCTGGTAAGGAGAGCAGCAAGGACATCTCTTCTTCTATCCAGGCCTTGGTTTCAGAAAGCTACTTTCTGAGTTCCACGAGTCACCACTTAGTGGCAGATCAGAGCGACCCACTGGTGCTGGGCATGGCTCCAGGGTCTATGGAGGCCCCCAGTGGGCTGAGAAAGGCGCACTGGCCTTGGCATCATGAGCCAGAAAGTCATGAGCTAACCCCAGGGTCCGTGTGGTGCTCACTCCTTCACCTGGACTTCTCTTGACTCAGGCTCTAGGGCTCAGCAGTTAGTGGTGGGACCAGTTTCTCCCCCTTTGAGATGCTGTGTGTCATATATAGAGAAAGATTCTGCTCTGCAAGGCCATTACATAGATCAATAAAAAAACAAGGCTATCCATGTGAAAGCACAGAGGGTGGCTATCATGTTGTAAATGTATTTTCCTTTCAAAACCACCATTCCTTTACCTCTAAAATGGAGTCACAGTGCATTTGCCATCTATAAAGGCCAATGAGGTTGCAGGAAAGGGCTCTATGTAGAGAATGTTAAGTGTAACTGTTACACCTGTGTTAGTCACTCTCCTATCTCTAAGGCAAAAGAGTTGACACTCACAGTTTAGAGGACATAAGCCTTATTTTGACTTCCAGTTTCAGAGGTTTAAGTGGATGGTTCCCTGACACTAAAGCAGAAGTGGCATGGTGAGAGGGCCTGGTGGATGAAAGCTGCTCCAAGAAAGCCCATAATAGACAGAAAGCAGAGAGAGACTGAGACCAAATGGGAGATATGCCATCCAGAGTCACACCGCCAATGACTTGTCTTCCCCAACCAGTCTTCAGCTCCTAACAGCACATTCAATGGATTAATCCATTGATGAGTTTAGAAGCCCAAAATTCAATTGCCTCTAAAAGCTTTCCCTCTGAATATGAGACTTCAGGGTGATATTTTAAATGCAAATATAATATCGCCTTTTTCAGGTCTCCAGTGTTCCAGTCTGAGAATAGAACTCTTTGTTCAGACATCTAATCTGAGACACATCATGCTCCATTATGGTTAAGTCTGTGTATTCTGCCCCACGGTGGGCAGAGGATGTGTCAGCATTTGCTTATCAGTATCTTCCCAACACTCAGCATTTAATAAACAGTTGGGAAACAAAGTCTAGTACCTTGAGTATTTCTTTTTGCTATCCCTTTAAATGTTCAGTTCCACAAAGACCTACCCAAGTATGTGCCCTTGAGAAGAGCCGTAGACTAATTATACAAGACTAACTAGTGGTAGGGGTCTGTGTTATAACACTTCCCTTCCTCTACTGACTGCTCCCACACTTTTTTTGGGTATCTCCTTTTCTTCCACTCTGGATCAACATTTGGGTGGAGTCATCCAAGAGCTACATAATCTGCATATACTTCTCCCAACAATGATTGGTATAGAGACGGCCATGTGACTCATGTCAGACCAATGAAACCCCATCTTGAATTTTTGACTTCATACAATGGCCCAATGAGAGAGACACTATCACCTGGAAGATTAAGATGCATATGAAAACATGAAGAAAGAGTCTCTTTTGAACTATCACTGGCATCATCTCCACCTCTAAATCCAGCTATATTTGGGGTTCCTACATTGTTCATTTAGAGAAACCAGTAAGTTCAGGAACTATTTCTTTGCCTAAGTTGCCTTGAATAGAGTTTCTATCACTTTCAATTGACAAAATGCTGACTAATTCCTAGCTAGGATGCACAGTGGGCACTGCAGGTGGCAGGAACAAAGTAATGCAGGAGTGGGTAATTGTGTCTGAGAGGACTAGTAAATATTGACAACAATTACCCTCAAAAAAGCAAATAAAATTCCAACCAGGCAACCTCACCCTGATCATCTTTTGGACAACCTGGGCTCTATTCACTTTATATTTAGGGTTTAAATGCCCCACTTCCTGATTTGATATGCATATGTAATATTGAAAAAGTGAAAGAGAGACGAAGAAATACTGGCTTTCAGGGCAGCAGTATCACTTTAAATGTAAAATTGCTGAGTATTGACTGTACAGTCTGTTGAAGGAATATGCAAATCATATACAAACTATATGAATATTTAAATTTCAAATCCCTTGTGACCTTCTTACACTGCCTTCTGTACACCTGGGATGAGGCCCTGAGGGGGAAATCCTGGTGGGAACTTTCAGTCAACAAATATTTATTTAATAAGCTCTTATTCTGCCTCTTTGCAAGGTGTTCAGCCTACAGGACTTGATCTTTGCCCTCCAGGAGTTGGCAAGTGTGCCAGGGAGAACGGAGGAACCACCAGAGACAATTAGTGCATAATAGAAGACAAGATGTAATTAAACGCTAAATACTGAGCTGTGGATGGAAGCAATTGGCTGAAGTTGCCAGGAAGCCAATTTCCAGCTCGATGCAAGGCAGAATTTTCTGGTAGATGGACCTGCCCCTTAACAGTGGTACTAAGCCAGGTTGAAACAATCAGAGCAAAAACAGAAGCCATGCGTTAGAGATCATATCAACTGTGTCTGAATCCTGGCTCCTATCAATTCACCATGTGACTGGACAAGTACCATCTGCAAAATGGGCCTACATAGCACCCACCTTGTAATGTCATGAGTTTAAAGATCCAGTAAGTAAAGCAGGCAAAAAGTCTGGACACATCGTGGGAGCAGCATGGGTCAACAGACAAAGTCAGCTAGATATGTGCTCATAGCCCAAGCTCTGCATTTACAAGTGATACCATTATTTATCCTCTCTGAATATCAATAAATATATCTATTATTTTCATATCATTGTTGCTGCTATTTGTATGCAACCACCAGTCCAATTAAAATGCTACAAAGATCGCTTTGAAGATTTTCTGCAACCCATCTGATATGGGTCATTTAAAAATAGTAAGTGTATGTACATAAGCATATATATATGCATATGTGTATACATCTGCACCTCAAACAATCAACTCCAGTCTTCTTCTGTCTTCTACAAGATTCCCCAATAGCATGTGAATGATGTCAATTCTCTTATGACTGAGTTGTATGAAAAATGAATTCAACTGAAAAGCACACTATCAATTGCAACCCAGAATCATCTTTCCAGAGCTCCTACAATGAATGCCCAGGAAGATGAATTTTCTGATGTTTTAAAATAAAATAGGCTTTTTTTATTTTTGAAAAGCAACACACAATAATTGAAGGATATTTGAAAGTTTTCACATACAAAGATGTAAAATTAGATCACCCATAATTTCTTCCTCTATCCAGGGGTAAAGATCACTTCTGAGACTTGCAGCTAATCCACACACTAAAAGTTGAAATGGGGCTTTGCTCTGGGAAAAAGGAAAGAAAGAGTACCAGAAATCAGACATGCTGTATTTATTGATCTGGATTTCAGATACACATTGTAGACAAGTAAAAATTAATAAAACTGTGATATTTACAAAGTTTCCATTAATGATGCTGGTGGAAAAGTACTGGTGATGGCTGTGCAACATTGTGCTTATAATTAGTGTCTTTGGATTTTATATTTAAAAGTGGTTAAAAGAAGTATAAATTTGAGTCACTTGTAGGGAAATGGATGTATCCTGAGTCCATAATGCTAAGCAAAATAAATAAAATACAGAAGGTTAAACATTACCTGGCTCCTCTCCTATGACAAGCACAAAGCATAAATAATTTAAAGAGCAAAATAAAAGGAAGATGATAGGAAACAGAGAGGCAGACTTTGTGGAGATGGAACATAGACAGGAGAATAAGGAGGAGCAGTGGAAATAAAAGAGGTCAAGATGTGATACACATATGCTCCAATTTCCCATGGTGAATGTATTCATTGTGTATCACAAATATGTGCTAATAAAAATGTGTATGTGGTTAAAATGATAAATTTTAGATTATATGTACTTTACTACTGTAACAAAAAACTCAAGAAAATGAAAGCCACGTACTCAGAAGTGTGTCGTCGCCTGTATGTTGCTCCTCTATCTATAAATAGAAGAAAGAAGTCAGGGAATATGTCACAATACTTAGATGACACAGCTGCGATGTGCACATTTTTTCTCTATTTTTTTTCATGAAATCTCCTTTTCAATATAATGCTGTGAGTTTGAACACAAAGCAAGCAGGTTTGGTCTCTTCTTTCCAGGTTCCCCTTCTCCGAGGATTCTTAGTTTCATCTATTTTATTTTATTTTTCTAAGTTCAGCACATCCTCTTCCCTGGAGATCTGGAGAAAGGTTGTAGAGCCCTCAGATGAATGAGCATATCACTGAACTCAAGGAAAATCAGAAGATTTGGAGCAAAAACTTCCCTCTCCGATGCACAACCCCTCCACCCAAAGCTCCTTCTTGGTTGGTTGGCTGGAGATAGTTATTAAAAACACATAATTAACATGGCAGGTGTCTCTGTTACATGCAAATAATAATAGCAGTGAAGGAAGACTTATAATTAGTTGGGCTTTTTTGGAGTTCCGGTGATGCTAGTGCTGATGGGAAGTATAGAACATAATGCCTGATTGTGCTCAGAGTATAGGGGTGATTCACACTCAGCTGGTAGAGATACAGGCTTCTGGGGGGATATGGAAAGTGGACTTTTTAAATAGGAAAAAATTAATTCCTCAACAATACCTGAGGAATTGGATGCTGTTGGCCTTGGCATCTTCTCTTGCTGAGATGTATCCCAAGATCACTTCCCCTCCATGTCCCACCCCTTCTCACCTGGGTAAGTCATGTCTCATGCTCTTATCTAAGAAGTCTCCATGTGAGTCTGCTCCTGCTATTCAAATACAATGGGAAAAAGACTAAATAAACCTCAACTTCTCACTAACGCTCTCCTCAAAGCAGGCAGAGTGCAGTATGGAAAAGGAGTTTTTCTTCTTACGGTGACGGATCCCGGAGCTCCCTGACCAGGTACTGCTCCCCTTGGGAGGCACATGGATGTTGATCTGAGCATCACTGACTGTGCTATTCGGCTCTGCACTGCCGTAACCAACACCTTAAATAGTCAACTTATACAGAGCAAGAGTTTTCTTCGCCTCATAGTTTTGGAGATTCTGATCCACGATGCCCAGGTCCTGTTTCGAGGCCTGTGGGAAGACAGTTCATCAAGGCCAGAGTGTATGTAAAAACCATTCACTTCTTGACCAAAAGCAAGAGCAAAAATAAGGGGGTAGGACTCCGTGCCCTCAGTGTCCAGAAGACCTCCTGCTGGCCCCACCTCTTAAGGGACCCTCCCGCCCTGTAGTGCTGTAGGCTGGGACAAGTTTCAGCACAGGCTTTGGGGGCATTCACTACCCTGACAATAGGACTGATCCTGTCTGTGATCTTCTGCCTGCACCCATGATGCTGCTGAGCCTCCTGAGCCCTTGCCCTGATCCACACAGCTATTTTCAAGCCAGATCAACTCCGTCTTTTAAATGTTTCTACCTGCAAGTGAAACAATTTAACTTAAACAGATAAGGGTCTGTTTTTCTCAGGGAACATCTAGAGGAAAACAGCTGCCAGTGCTCCTTCAATGGCTTGATGATATCAGAGCTGGTGTCTCGGTGATTCTTTAAGTCTTACTGGAAGATTGTTATATTGTGTTTGCCATGGCTGTCGGGATCTAGGCAGCATGTCCCTGTTCAAGCCACAGAAAAGAAAGGTAGGGTGTCGGCTTCCACCCATCTGCTTTATCAGGATGGCAGTTTTCAATGCAAGCAGGCTGAGAAGGGAATAGGTAGCTTTCCAGACTCCAAAGTAAAAAGAAAGGAGGTCCTGACAGATGGTCCAATTCATCACTGAGAATTTGTTACTGGACGATTTTTTTTTTTGCTTTTTGGAGACAGGGTCTCGCGTTGTAGTTCAGGCTGGCCCTGAGCTCACTATGGTGCCCAGGCAAGCCACCGCGAACTCAGCAATCCTCCTGTCTCTGCCTCCCGAGTACTGGATGATATATTTTGATTCTTGTTTTTTCCCATTCCTCTGCTCTCCCTTCAACTCCTCCACTCTCATATAACATAAGCTTTGTTTCTGGTTCTTTTCTTTTTTTTCTTACTTCTTTTATTTATTGGTACATTATATATACATATCACAATTACGCTCAACATTGAGAACTTATACCAGTATATGACATGATGTTTCTGTTTTTCTTTTTACCATCAATTATTTTCTTTCCCTTCTTTGCTATTCCCTGCCCACCCTCCCTAGTTCCCCTTCCGCTTTGAACATTTTCTTCCTATTTCATGGTACCTATTATACATTCTGGGCCTCATTTATACCTTCATTGTCTCATGCTAGAGAAAACATTTTAGATTATCAGAAGTTTCCAAGGGGCTGAATGTGTATGTCTTCATATTCATTTTCTGCTCATATCCATCTGAGTCCTCAGAGAAGTAGGTTCCCAGATAGAATTCAGCATGTGAGAGATTTAGGGGAAGAAATACCTGTGAAGCCTAAAAGGGAAACAGCAGGAGCTGGAGCAGGTGGGTAGAGACTGCAGACCATGATGTAGGTCTGACACCTGATGGGTGGCAGGAAGGAAAATACTGGTTGGAAAGATCTTTGAAGGGAGAAAAGGGCAGGAGGGTAATGTGAGCTCTTTCCTGCTAGATGTCTCCAAAGAAAAATAGGCCCTAATCTGAAGATCCTGTATCACTGGCAAGTAAATACACACCTAAAGGACAGAGACAACATGACATGAAATATGTGTTCTGTGGTTCAGAGCAAGGGCCCAGGAATCCCAGCAGCATCTTGAGTGTAGTCAGAATATCACAGGCATGAGGGTCAGAACTAGCATCTGCCAGCATGAATGCTGACTCGGGGAATTCTGAGCCAATCAGAAGTCCTGGTCCAGTTCCCCAAGGGTTCAGCAGCTGGAGACTATGACACAGCACATTCTTGAGGTTCAGAGTCTCCCCATAACTTCTCCTATGCCTTATTTGCCTAATATTTTAGGATATCAAGAGTGCCCCAAAACTCTCTGAAATCCCTCCCTTCTTCCTGAGCCTCTGGAATTTTCTATATAGGAGGGCTTTGGATGGCCACCTATGACAAAGAGGTGGAATGTTTGTCAGTACATGATTGCAGACCTCCAGCTTCAAGATGTTAGCAACTGAGTTGGGAATGGAGAGTGCAAGGAACAGCATCAACTCTCTGAGTCTTCACTTTTCTTACTTGTAAAATAAACATAGAATTCCTTAAAGACTTCTGCAAAGGATTCTTTGACGTGTCTGATTGATTGTACATCATTGTGTGTGTGTGTGTGTGTGTGTGTGTGTTTTACCATTATTGACACTAGTCTTTAAATGATAATCAGGGAAACCTCCTGTCTTCTTTGAATACATCTAGCTCTGATTTCTTTCAATTCACATTTTTCTGAAGGTTTCATCACTGTCACCAATGTCTGGATGTTCCAATCAGAAAAAAAAGCAAGAGAAAATATGGGTAAAGTAGAATAAATAAGAAAGCCTTAAAGAAGAGATTGAGAGCAAGCAAAGAGTGAATTTTTAGCATTATGTAAATGCGTGTCACTTTTTAAAAATTGAATTATTTTGTTTCAAATTGCATGTGGAAGCAGTGGGACATGGTCAGACCTTGGGCCTGTGGGTGCTTTCTATCCTATAGTGTCTGCCATAGGCTCTCAGCCCTCTCATTCTCCAGCATATCCCCACTGGAAGGTAGAACAGAAGGTGGAGAGGACTTTGGGCTCAAAAGAAATGCAAAGTCAACTTACAAAGCACAGGCCAGTGCGATTGAAGTAGAGTGGGAAAGGGTAATGTTTCAAGACAACTATGGGAATTTCTGAGAATCCCTTGGACCTTTGGAAGCTACATGGAGAAGGAATGGAGGAAAAATCACAGACTTGGGAGACCAATTATAACACCCTAGAGGAGAGACAAGGCTGGAAGGCATAGTGGGTACTTGTTTGATTTAAAAATGATAATTATAGGGCTGGAGATTTAGCTCAGTAGTTCCAGCTCCTGCCTTGCAAGAGCAAGGTCCTGAGTTTGATCCCGGTGACCACATACTAATGCTGGGCGTGGTGACTCACGCCCACCAACAATCAATACCACATACCACAGTGCCAGGCATGGTGGCTCACACCTGTAATCCCAGCACTCGGGAGGCAGAGGCAGGAGGATTGCTGAGTTGAGGCTTGCCTGGGCTACATAGTGGGCTCAGGGCCAGCCTGAACTTCAAAGGGAGACCCTGTCTCAAAAAAAAAAAAAAAGATAATTATAATAAAGCCTAGTCCTGCCTCTCACTGAAGATCTCTAGTCAGACTCTAGTCAGGCAATGCCTCTCAGAACAAGGTTCTACAGCTGTATCTGTACAGTCATGATCCAGGACAGCTGAGGACAGGAAATGTCAGATTTGGGCAGTGGGCAAAGGCGACACATCTCAGCCCCAGAACTCACGGAGGCTCAGGTGCACGGGGACAACAGCACGATTTTCTGTGATCTAGAGCACACTTGTAGCACAAAGGCAAACACCAATGTGGGCATGTGATAGAAGAGGGGAGAAGGGAACGTGCATGACTAAGGTCTGTTCTGTGCCCGGTGTACCCCACGCCCTCCTTCCAACACCTTCCCCAACGCCCTGTGAGGGAGACTTTACTCTTCACACTGCACAAGTGAGTAAGCGAGCAGAGAGAGCCTGAGTGCTTTGAGCATGTGCTAGACCAATGGTGACCACGCTAATGGAGTACCAAATCTCTGACCTCAGCCACAGTGCTAGATAAACACTTTCTCAAAGGTTACATGCCTACAAAGGAATAGCACCAATCTTTTTGTTTTCTTTTGTTTTGTTGTTGTTTTTGTTTTAGGACAAACACATCATCCACACCCATCACATGTAAGTCCCTAAGCGAGGCACAAGTCACCTCAGGTAATGCAAACCAAAATGCCACGATGGAGACATTGTTGATAGAATTGCTCCAGTTTAAGGGCTGGGGATTTAGCTCAAGTGGTATCACACTTACCTTGGAAGCATAAGGGCCAGAGTTCAATCCCCAGTACCACAAAAAAAAAAAAAAAAGTGCTCCAGTTTAACAGGTGAAGAGTGGTTCCAACAAATTAAGTTCCTCACCTAGGGTCACACAGCTGACAGGCGTGGATTCGAGGTCGTGCTATACACTCTGACCAGGATGATACACAGCAAAGTGTGAGGACCTCAGACTACTCCCTTACTACTTGTACCTCGGTACCAAAGAGCATTGTGGTGATGAAGGTCTGTGTCATCCTTGTCTCTTTATCTCTCTTTCCACATCCAATTTCTCAAAACTCCCTATTGACTCTTCTTAGGAAGTGCAGGCGAATCCAGCCTCTTCTCACCACTGCCAGGGCTCCCACTCTGGCCTTGACTTCTTTGTCTCTCACTTGATCACCCCATGGACTCCTTACTGGTCCATCTGCTTCTGTCCTGGCCCCGGTTCCCCTAATACACACAGAGCGACCAGACTGGTTCTGGTCAGGTATCATCAGCTCCTACCACTCATTTCTTATCAGAAAGCCCTTCCCTCACCACACTATGTGGAATAATCTAAATGCTACCCTATCTTCCTGTTCTGTCCTCCCCAATTCCTAACATAGTACATTCTTACCTCTGCTTTGTAATTGTCTATTTTCTCACACTGCAGAGTATGTTCCATGAGGGAATCAAGGGAGGCAGCTTTGTTTGGTTCCCTACTCTGTCGTTGGTGCTTAGGATGATGCCTATAGGAGGTTTCCCCTTATCAAAAGGCACCTGTGGCATGTGGAAGAGAACAGAGAATGTGTTGATAGTGCACCTACTGTGTGCCCACATAGCAACTATGAGAGCAGCCACAACTCAGAGATTAAATTCCTGGCTTTTCTATTGCTAACTCAGTGAGAAAGGTTATCCTCCTGTCCCGACCTCATCTATGGAGCTAATGAGAGTACCTATACCATGAGGTATCCTAAGTATGAGATGCAGGAGGCTTTCCAAGTAGCTGATGGCTGCTAAGTGGCAGTATTTACTCACCCAGGGTCTCACTGCTTGACCTTCTGAGTCTGGAAGAGTGCCTGCTTCTTAAAGCACAGTCAAGACTTCCAACCTGGTTTGGTGGAGTTGAGGTAATGATGTGCAGAGAGTTCCTCCAGGCAGAAAAATCCAGAAGCTGAACCTAAATGACTGGCCCTCCCTGTTGCTCTTTGGACCTTTCTTACCTGAGCTTTAAAACGATGCTATGTGTGAATCCCGTACCCAAGTCAGATGGGCACCCACCAGCTCTTCTGTTTATCATTGATGCCAGGATGCAGTGGCCTGAAGCAATTCTAGAAGCTGTTTTCCCTGATAAGAAATGATCAGCATTTCCAGCAGGTAAACAGTATTCAGGCCTGATTTGCTAGGGGAAGAGAGCAGCTATGAGCCACTTTCTTGGAACTCAGCCCACTGGTCGGAAGAATTGGTCTGGCCAAATGTTTCTGTGAGTTCTCAGGAATTTACATAGGTTCATTTATTTCTCACGTGGATCCCTGAGGTCAGAGGTTATATTAGGGCAAGGACCCAAAGCTTGTGTTTGTCACTATGATAGAGGATGTATGTTACCTATTCTGACTGTCCTTTCCTTGTTCATTAAAATCACTATCAACTGAGCAAAGATGCAAATTTCAGAACATTTCACATTCTATAATTCAACTTACATAAATTATATAGGTGTGCATTTCCTTAGGACATGGGAAAGATAGTCTTTAAAATATTCAAAGTGATTAGCTAATTACATAGGGCCGATGGAAATTTGGGTGAGTTAAGGTTCTTGTTGGCTTCTTGTTCTTTCCTCTAGGACTTGAAGCTTCTAAAATTTCTGTAAATCATCCTTATAATAGAAAAGAAAGCTATGTTCACTTCTAGAGAAAAAATATTTCCTCATCCTGTGAACACAATCAGGTAGGGGCCAGGCTGCCATGGCCATCCCCACCACCACCACCACCACCTCATTATCACTGGGATGACCCGGGGTCAGCACTATAGGAAGGCAGCTGGGAAGTCTGAGGAAGTCGTTGGACTAACAGATGGAAGTGGGAGTTATGTGAACATTTGTCCTTGCCACTTGCAAGGTCTAAGCTGATATATAGGTGGGCAGGTGCCAAAGCTCACCTCCCCCTTCTGCCTGAATGGATGGAAAGGCAGCCCTGTGGCACCACGCTCTGGAAATCTATTAACTATTAGTGTTCTAACACCATGGTCATGGAACGAAAGGAGCAGAAGAGAGTTTTAGCCTGAAGCTTCCTGCATGGCTAAGGATGCAGGCAGGTGACCTCTCCCCACTCCTTTTAGTAAGTAATATTTGCAAAGCATTTGCTGTAGGGCAGGAGTGGGCTGAATCCTAGCTACAACAGTGGAGAGAACATTCCTATCTTACTGGATCCCAGGGTCAAGTAAGGGAGACAGGAAGCAGAGTGTGACAAACCCTTGGGGAAGTAATCTTAGAAGGACTGTTTGCTATATAAACTATGAGGCAGGTGCTGGAAAAGACTAAAGCAGGGGTTCATATGTCATCAGTGAAGGATGATTTTTTTTAAAATTTTCAAAGGATTGTAGTTTTATGCATTTATGCACAACAGAGATGGTAGGTTCTCCATGAAGCCTAAAATACTGTTTGACTCCTAGAAAAATTGTCTTATTCCTGAAAGGGTAGAGAAGGAAACAAGAAAATAAATACATGGACAGGATGCTATGCTTCAACAATGGAGCTGAAACCTGAAGAAGCAGGAGCATGACACAGGACTGATCTACACAGTGTAGGAATAAGTCCTGTTGTGGCGAGGCCAGTGTTGCTGAGGGGAAGGTGTATCATGTACCACCTTCCCAGTGGAGGGGAAGGTGGTACGTAATACAAGGTGCTAGAAAAGAGGAGAGGGCCAGAGGTACACTCTGTTGTGAGTAGTAATGGAAGGAATGAATTCTAAACTCTGAATGCCTGTCTGGCTATCCATTTAGATCTTGTATCTCAGACAGATAAAGATATATACATAGATAAATGGGTGATAGATAGATTGATCAATAGACTGATTTGATGCACTGATTTTTTTTTCAGTGATGGGGATTGAACCTCCAGGTGCTCACAGATGCTGAGCAAGTATTCTACCACTGAGATACACTCCCAGCCCTTTTTGTTCTTGGAAATGTGGTCTTACCAAGTTACCCAGGCTGGCTTCATCCATATTTAATTTTGAAATAATGATAGTCCTATAGGAAGCCTGTAATTGTGTACAAGGTCCTGTGCACCCTTCATTCTGCTTTCCCAACTGGTTACATAACCAAAATATTGACATTAGCACTGGTGGCACTACTCACCAGAGTACAGAACCTGAGTTTATCTATATTTTTAATCTATTGCCAAGGGTGTAGATCTAATACAGCCCCCAAACATCTCCTGTTCAAAGGTGGATCTCTGGGAAATGATTAGATCATGGGGGTGCTACATTCACCAATGACTGATCTGCTGATAAGTTCTCAGCTGAATGTGCTATTATGAGGAGGGATCTTGCTGGAAGAGATGGGTCACTGGGTGTGACCCGGAAGTGTGTACCCTTGTCCCTGCTTCCTCCCATCTCATTTTCCCTCTCTGCTTCCTGGCAGCCATAAAGTGAGCAGATTTCCTCTACAACACCCTTCCAACATGCCATTTCTGCCTTGGATCCACCCAGCCATGGACTGCATCCCCCAAAACTGTGAGTCCAATCAAACATCTCCTCCTTTAAACTGTGAGTGTAGGATATTTTGTTCCAGGAATAGGTAAGCTGACTCACACGTGGTCACTCTGGCTGCTTGTGGAGAACAAATTAGAGCTGGGCCTGTAAGAATTATGAGAAGAGAGTCAGGCAGGCTACTGCAACCATACTAGCAAGAAGTAAATGAATATGGACAGAAATGGATGAGAGTGAATTTTCCGCACACTTCATTTCCAATTATACTTTAGTATCCAACCTCCCTATACATACACTGCAAGTATGAAGAACAATCCCCAGCACTGTGTCCCCTCCTCCCTCAGTGGAGAGGGGTGGAGGATGAATAACACCCTTAATCTGGTAACATGGGGAACCAGGCCCAGAGTGGAGCAGTACTGGTCCTGGACCCAGTGCAGGACATGGTTTCTAACTCAAGCGTCTGTTATCCCACCTCATTCCTCTCTTGGCTTTTCTTTCCTCTGCTCTGTGACCTCAATACATGTCACTTTTCCTTATGTCTCAGTTGCATAATCTGTAGAATGTGATGATGATAATGATAATACTTCTGTAGAATGTGATGATGATAATGATAATACTTCTATGAGCAGATGTCAAGGGTAGTAAATAGATACACATAAAACACAATGAGAGATGCCCAGATCTTGCTGTTGCTTCTGTCCTGTAGAAGGGAGAACTTCTTGATTCATTGGTCCAAAAATAGAAGGAGAGAAGACAATCTTATTCCCTCTCCGAAGGGCCAGACCACATCTTGAACATAGGTCCCAGGTCTCACTTGCACATAATTGACAGAGGAGATCAGAGGTGAATCTTAAAGAATCTGAATTTTGTTAAGTTCCCAAATAGTTGTGATAGCCCACCAGGTTTGGGAGCCACTCAAAAATGCATGTAAGGCATGCTGAAAAACTATTTGATCCACAGCAAGAATTCAACTCATGGGAGCAACTTTATGGTTTAACCAAATAGCCTTGGAATCCTTGCATGAGGAATCCCACAGAGTGGCTATGAGAACAGACTGTTGAGGCAGGCTGCCTGAATACAAATCCTGCTATGAAGGTCTGTGTGGTCCTGGAAAGCTTTGTTAACCTCATTTGCATCCTTTTTATTATGGGGTAATAACCGCACCTGCCTCAGAGAGTTGGTGTAGAGTGTAAATGAGTTAACACACATAAAATACATAGAACAGTAACCAGAAACTGGTACATGCATGTTCTGTAGATCAGTCTTGTCTAGGATATGTGTTTGGAGCTTCTGGAAATAGACTCCAGGTTCAGAAAAGTTGTGATAATGAGTTTTTTCAATCACTCGTGATTTGAGGCACTGTGTACAACCTCCAAAAATTTATGACAAGCCAGAGAAATGTGATTTTTTTTTATTTCTGCAGAGTAAGCTGCGTAAAAGAAAGTCTTACAGAATCCGTGGAAGATCACACCAGCTGTTAAGATTGCGATGCTAGATTAAGAGAAAACATTGCAGAAAATGCTGAATGTAACAAGACTGAAGCAAAAAATGTAGTTTGTTTTTCACGATAGTGGCAACAAAAATTAATCAGCTTGACACCAAGTAGTATCATTGTTCTTTACTAAATCACAGTGGCTTAGCACAGTCTGGAGAAGGAAGCAGAGAAGACCAAATGGGTGTGTGTATACATGGACACGCACACACACACTCACACACTCACCCTCAGTTCAAATCTAGTGAATGAGCCCAAACAGATTCCCAAGCAAAATAGATGGGCCTTTCATTTGGCACAAATACACATAAGAAACACTGGGAAGTGCTAGCATTCAAATTAGGTACCAAACACCAACTAGGTCTACTGAGTATGAAGAGTGGGGACCTTAGAGACTGGACTCCAAGCAATCGCACCCAGAATTCCCCGCCCGTGGTCTGACCAGGTTTGAGAGATGTGACAGAGATCCTAAGGACCTGGCTGAAAATTTGTGAGAATCTGTGACCTTGGGCGGTCACTGAGCCTGAGATCTCAATGTGCACGATGATCTCACCCCCAAACACTCAGAATAGATGATGTGGGGCACAGGGTTTCCCGGAGTGATGCCCTGTGTGTCACCGTGTGTTCCACATCGGCCGGAGATGATCTATGTGTGATGACTTGCTCCCTTCCTGCTCAGGTTGGATCTGGGATGCTGGATTCAATGGACAACTTCAGCTTCCTCTTAGGGATTCCCCTGTTCACTGAGACACTTGTGCTTCCCGAATTCTACCTAGTCCAGGACCTTTCTGGAAGCTCCAGCTGCCTCCGGGTGATATGCTGTCTGTGGCCACAAGCCTTTCCTCTGAAGTCCGAATGGCTCACTTAGAAAGGTTTCCCTCTTCAGATGAAGCATCACCCTCTGGCACGCACACACTCCCAGGAGGCTGAGATTTCCCTTCCTCATTGCAAGTGGCCTTTCCTTAGTAGATGCCTTTGCCGCAGTGAAATAAGAGAGAGGGAGCTAAAGACAGCAGACTTGAGGGCACTCATTTCTGTCACTGCTATGACAAATCACTACAAACTAGCAGCTAGGAACTTTGGAAATACACTCATTCTCAGTGCAGGGAGCCACGCGCACCGGGCTGAGTGGGCCCACAGTTCCTAGGAAGGCTCCTTCTCCCCTCTCCTTCCAGCTCTGTGGCATGAGACTGCATCACAGCACTTTCAGTGTCAGCGTCCTGGAATCTCAAATCTCTGCTCAGTGCTCGCGTTGTCTCTTCCCCTCCTGGGTGACTGTGGTGCCTCCCTCTGCTTCTCTCTGCCAAGGACATTTGTGACTCTATCCAGGGAAGATCCTTCATTTGACACCAGAATACTCCGTTTTCCCAAATCATGTCACTGCCACAGGCCCCACAGACCAGAAATCTTTGGTCCCATCCTTCAGTCCAGTACAACAGGGCACAGGAGGCAGCAGGTGAGGTAGAAACAGTCAGATCTGTTCAATGCTTGCTGTGGCCTAAATCCTTCCTTCAGAACTATTTTGTCTACTACCTCTAACAATTCTTACTGCATTGATGGTGTTAGCATTTAAAAGAAAAACCAATAAAACGGTATATTGTTTTTTTTCACCAGAAAGGAAATGATAACTGACCAGCCTGATGTGAACAGCTGCTGTTTTTCTCATTACCTGCACCTTGTCTGTGGCTGCTACTCTGTCTGACCTGTTGTAGCTCAGCACGTAGCCAGGGACCGGGGGTTCCTGTCCACACCCGAGGTGGAGTGAAGACCCTTCCTCGGGGCCCTGACTAGCTCACTTTCTGACTACTGGCTTTCTGTCTGGTCCAACAGATCAAAGACCCACTAAGGTCAAGCACCCCATCCTCCTGCATTCTGTAGACACAGAAAGCCATGTGCTGAGAGAAAGACACAGTAGAGGTGCGATGGGAACCGCCATGAGTGAAGTGTCTCGGGTGGGAGAGCTGGTGCAGTGGGAAAACACACCAGGCATTCTGGGAAGTCCTCGTGGTCTGGACAGGGGTCAGGGATCTGGGGGTTTGACTGAGCAAGAACAACAGGAGGGAGGGGGGCTCTTCATAGTATTTTCATAGGGGCTGGGATTTAGCTCAAGTGGTACCATACCAACCTTGGACGCACAGGTACTGGGAGGCCTGTGGAGGTGGCAGAGGCTCCACTGCTACGTGTGGGGGCTGCTCCTCTGGGAGGGAGCCCACACACCCCACCCTGTCTCCCTGGGGATGGCAGCCAGTAGTCTACGCAAGTCCCCCTGCGTTCCCTTAACTGGTATCTGTGCTACTGTTGAAAGGCAGCAGAGAGCCCACCTTACAGAAGCACGAGGGGTGCCCAGGCTTTGGAGCAGACTCACGTTTTATCAAGCAGAGGAGAAGCTCCATAACTAGAAGGCAATCTTTGAAAATATTGGCTTATCTACCTTCTCTGTGCTGTTACTATCTCCTCAAGATGGACCATGAGAGGTGTCTCTGCTGAAAGAAGAGGAAACTGAGGCACAGGTAGGCTCAGTGACTTGGCAGAAGTCATCTGGCAGAACTGGAGGCGGAGAAGTGGTGGTGGTGGTGGTGGTGATGATGACTGGCAGTTACTACCAATGTGATCAGCCAGGCACTTCAGCAGCATTCTCTCACTTAAGTCTATCATCCACCCCAGGACTAAGAATTGTGCTTATGACACTTGGAGAGAGTACGGACTTGGCATTAACCAGTTCTTAGAACTCAGGTCCCAAACCACGTCACCACCGGCAAGTTCTGTCAGCCATGGAAGTAACCGGGCCCATGATTGTTGACCCCACGTTCTCCCTACCCAAGAATCTCACTGGGACATCCAGTTTTTATCTCCCCGCCCCCTTTAACACAAATGTCTTTTCTGTTCTACCCCGCTTTGTACCAGAGTCTGCAACTTGGGGTTCACTCTGGTCTCAGGGCCAGTGACAGTGATCCTAGAAGACCCTGGCCATGGCAGAAGCCACTAGATGGTGAAAGACTCCGATGGCGAGTGTTGCAGCCCAGGAGCCAGCTCGCTCCATCGCTTTGCAAATAGAAACATACCCGTAATCGTGTCAGCTCGCTCCGCACAGGGTGGCAGATGACCTAAATCTTCCCGCACTGGGCCTTTTCAAGCTGTGCGTCAATGCCATGGGTGCCTTTCATTCCATTCGTCCGCCGCCTGACAGCTGTCAACCCTTTCATGGAACGGGAGCAGCTGACATCATGCATGTGGGGGAAATTGTCAGGTTTCTGTGCTTTGATTTTTAAACTTATTGATGTCTAAAACAAAAGTGAGAACTTCATCTCCTGAGGTCAGAATTTGCATCAGCTGGTGGAAGAGAGAGAGTTTACATCCATTGGACACCTGCTTCTGGAGAGCTACTGTACAAAGTCCGAGCCACGATCTTTAGGATGTAACATTTTGTTACATACTCCTGCCTTTAGGGTGGTGGTGAGGGAATACCCACCAGCTCTGCCTGGACAGAGGAGAGCTGATGCTGCCTGCCTGGCCCTGGCCCTTGGAAGTGATCCTCAGGCATAGCTTTTATTTGCCCACAGCCCAAGTCCTGACCATTCCTCCCATCACTTACAGACAAAATAAATGCAGTGAAGTGACTTCCCTTAGGTCACAGCTATGAAGCAGCAAAGCCAGTTTTTTGAGCTCAGACCTAGAGTCCCAAAACCCGTGACATTCATCTTCCTGGGCTTCTAAAAAGAAACAGATTCTAATTAAACAACTTGCCATAGTCGATGCAAACCAAAGGTCTGTCTGTAGGAATCAGCAGTCCTTGGTTGCCTCACACACAGACTTAGTAGTGATGTGGACACGTGGACACATGTGGACCTGCCATGTAAGCATCTTTCTGGGTGCTCTGTACAGAAACCGGCCTGTCCCGCTGAATCCCAGAGTTCTGGTTAAAAAAACAGGAGTCTGGGCTGGAGATTTAGCTCAGTGGTTCCAGCCTGAACTTGCCTCACAAGCGCAAGGTCCTGAGTTTGATCCCAGTAACCACATACAATGCTGGGTGTGGTGACTCATGCCCACCAGCAATCAATACCACATACCACAGTGCCACGCTTGGTGGCTCACGGCTATAATCCCAGCACTCAGGAGGCAGAGGCAGGAGGATTGCTGAGTTCCAGGCTTGCCTGGGCTACATACTGAGCCCAGGGCCAGCCTGAACTACAAAGCGAGACCCTGTCTCAAAAAAAAAAAAAAAAAAACCCAAAACAGGAGTCCATTTGTCCAGCATTCATCAAAGGAAACACTCATATTCACGCAGAATGGTCTCAATTTCTAATTGGGTTCAAGTCAGATAATTACTCAGCTATCCATAAAATTCATTTTAACTTATGAAATGCAGCTTCCAAAGTAGCACTGCTATGGAAGGTAGCCAATTGCATGGGTCATACATCTCAAGGAGAAATGCATTGGTCTGAAATCTGGATCCCTTCTTGCCTAGCACTGAAAAACTTGGACTAGTGACTCAAGCTCTCTGAACTGAAGTTTTCTTGTCTTCTCTGTGGCAGTATCGAGGCTATACAAAGGATATTTATGAAAACTGTTTAGCACATAGCCTAGCAAGGGAGAAGGCGCTGAGTAATGGTATAAGGAGGATTCCTTGGGTTTCAGGAAGTCACATCCTTGAATAAAACCACATGGAACTATTGAGCTATCAGGCTATATTACCACCTTTGTTCTGAAGGGTCACAGCACTTTTCACAGCCATTTATGGAAGCACCTATTTTATGAGGTTTTAACCAGATCCTTGCCAACTGGCAAAAGATGTTGAACGATGGAGCCAGGAAACAGGAATGGTGTGGGAATCGAACTTGTGTGGCTTGTGCACTGAAAGGATTCCTATTCAGGTTACCTTTAACCAAAGTGCTGGGTGTATGGCAATTGTCTAAAGACTCTGGCTTCTAAAACACCACACATGTCCTTTCATACTGGAAGATGAAAGACTGATCTCTTAGAAGCAGAGAGTAAAATAAAGGCTTGCCTAGGGAGGGAGAAGGGAATAGGGTCAGAGAGAAGTTGGAATCGGTACTTAATGCAGTTAGATAACAGGAAAAAGGCCTAGTATTTTGTAGCACAACTAGATGACTTTAGGTTTTGACGGTTTGTTATATATTTTATAAAGAACTAAAAAAGAAGAGTTCAAAGCTCTCAACCCAAAATATTAATAAATGTTTTGGAAGATGGAAGTGCTAATTAACCTGGTTGGATGATTATGCACTTTATACAAGTATTGTATTACCTGCCACATGGTATCCGTAAACATGTACAATGATGATTTGTTAATTGTAAATTTAAAATTAATTTTAAAGACTGCCTGTAGCAGTGTGTACAGAAGCATTTATGGTTAGACTGGCAACTCTTAAAGCCAGAGGAACTGGCAGATGGATCCAACATCCCCCTGGTGTGGGAATTACTGAAACTAAGGTGTATGCACAGAGGAGACAAGCCAAGTATTTTAAAACCAAGTGCTATTAGGGACAACATGTGGCAGGTGGTAGATTTGCCTTTGTTTGAATTCTCAAAACAGCATGCCACAAAAGAATAAGGAAAATAGAAAAGAACACAGGGAAAATTCCACAACCACTCTCTTCCTTCTAGAAAAACTTCTAGAAAGGAAGAGAGCTCTATCCATGGGACACAAGAAACGTGACATGATCCACAGCAGAAACCCATGGCCGTGTGTTCACTTGGGGAGCTCTTCTTTGCTTTAATTCACAGTCTGATCACTCCCAAAGGGATTTTTCAAACCTTAAGAATCGGCCATGTTCAAATTCTAACTCCTCCTGTGTGGGCTTGGCTGGTCTGTCTTACTTATCTTTCTCATCTTTAAATTCCCTGGCACCCTACTTTGCTCATTGACATTGCATGACCGTGGCCATCTGAGTTAGTGATTTTGGCATCAGGGAACTGGACAGGAGTACAAGGATTGGCCTCCTTCTTTTCCTGTGCAAGCCCATCATTGGGAGAATGGACGTGGCTTCTCGGGGTAAGCAAGACACATATCCCAGTACTGCTGCCCTGGGTGAGTGGCAAGGTTTTGGGAAAGGATCCATACAAGCTGGTCAGCACATGCTCTGAAGATCGCGAAGGTGCACACTTGGCCTTCACTTGATTCGAGTATATGAAGATACTCCATATACTTGGCCACCTGTTAAATCCCATCAGGTGCAGTAGCATCTACCTAATAGGATTTGTTTGGCAGCCTCACAATAGGAAATGCCAAGGCTCCCTGAACATTAAGTGTATTAATGACCTGCCTCGGAGGAGATGTTTACTTTTAAGCAATGCTAAATTCTTCAGCTGAAAGCTCTGGCCAGGAAATTTATCCCTACAGTAGGGGAAAAGATACAAATGTTTAGCTGAGCAGCACCTCATGATTAATTTTAATTTCTTTAGGGTTTTTCTTATTTGGTTTTTATTTTTATCATTAATAAAGTTTACTGGTATGATTCAGATAGTCATAATGACCACATTCGTCATATGGGACTTGTCTCTGTCCAGGATATATCTTGATTGGTACTTTTCCCATTTCCCTCTCCTCCCTTCTAACCTTCTTCCCCTTCTTATTTACAAGATCTTTGTTTCCATTTTCTTTCTTTTCTTTTCTTTTCCCCTGCTTCTTTTACCCTGACCCTCCCATGTGGACATTTTCTTCCTATTTCAGAATACCTATTACACATTATAGTCTTCCTTTAATTTCTTCCAAAAAGGAAAAACAAAAGAATTGGTCACTGTTGTTGCTCAGCAATGGCACAACCAGGTTCTCTGAACCAACTGCTCTGACCTGGCAGGGGGCACATCCTGCCCAGGAAGAACGGTATTGAATCATTTATGATGCTGGACCCTATACCCTAATGCTCACTTCAGAAATAAGGCTGGTGAAAAGAAAAGATGGGGAAAGACATCTGATTGTAAACTAATTAATGTATGTTTTCTTTATGCATAAGAAGCCTGAAATATTAATGGGGGCAAGTGAATGCATAATTCATATTCCCCACAGAAAATGTGTTATTGCAGTGAATGTACAGGAAATGCCAAATGTCCTCTGTCAAAGATGTAAGAAGGAGCCTGCAGCTTCCAGCAGCTTGGGAGCATCAGTGTTGCTTAAAGTCTTGAAATCTCTGCAGTCCAGCAGCTGGGACCAGAACGATGTTCTTCTTAGAGTCTTGTCTCTTGAATGAGCATATAATTTTACCTTTCCTTAGTGGGAAAAATGGAGCCAATGGGGTATAAACAAAGTGTACTAAGAAGTGGCAGATATTTTTCTAATGTGATTGCATTTAACCCCCTTAACAGAATCGATTCCAGTATTATTGTTCATCCTATTTTACACATGAAGAACTGGGATGAGGAGTGGCAAAGTGACATGTACAAAGTCAGTGGAAAATCTGTCATTAAAAATTTAGACTTTATACACCACAACAATAATTGCTATGGGAACGATGCCTGAGTGAATACTAAAAATAGTGAGTGATAAAAGAGTGTGTGGATGTGAAGCTTGGCCCATTATTCAGAGGAGAACAGAAGCCAGCCACTTAATCAACTCTGTGACTCAGTTTTCTCATCTGTAAAATTGGGGTGATATTGGTACCACTTTCAGTGAAAATTTTTATGGATCTTAGAGAATAATACATATAAAACCTTCTCATTTGTCAAATGGTAATAACATGATAACCTCTAGGTAATACTGATATGACTACTTTATATAAGATACTAAATTAGATACTAAAAAGTCCAGTTGGGAAACAAGCTATACATGAAACATGTTATTAGTAATTGTGTATTTATCAAAACTTAAAGGAACATAGAGAACAAGGAGAAATTCTACCTCAGGATATACCTGGAGGCTCTAGGAAGGGGCTGACTTGTTTTAAAAGGTAAGAATTTGCACAGGGGAGAAAGGAGAAGTCATGTCAGAGGAGAAACAACCTGTAGGAAAGCCCAAGAAGGAATTTTAGCATAGTCAGAGAAGAAAAACCACCACCGGTCAGCGCATAGTGGCACAGTGAGGAGAGAGCAGCAGACACAAGGTCCTCTGATTCGAGCAACATGCCCACCTCTGCATCCCCGGATATGTCATCTCGGGCTCTTCGCTAGAGAGAAGGTCTTGAGGCTTCCTCTTGGCTTTTGTCTGTTTCCTCAAGAAGGCTGAGCTATGGAGCTGGCGGAATTCCCCAGACCACCTTCCAAGTGCAATCATGCACTTCTCCCCTCCGCTTTCCCTCACCCCGGTCCTGACTCCTACAGCTCAGTCAGGGCACCAGCAAGAACATTCTAACCTGACCTCCATGCCATTCTTAACCAGACCCACTGCTTCCCCCGCAGAGCAGCAGAGGTCTTTGCATGACATAACTCTTATTATCCCATCTAACTGTTAAAATCCTACAAGAGTGTCCACTGCTTCCGCAACAGACACCAAATTTCTGCCACAACCCAGCATAATTGAAACCCCACCTATATGTTGAGCCTCATTCTGGATACTTCATTCTCCACCCCCAACCCTGTCCTCCTCTCCCTTCTTCTGTCGACAGGGTTCCTTGGCATTACAAAGTCCGCTCTACCCAGAACGTCTCCTGGCCAGACCCCCCACCTGTCCTTTGGTTAACTTCCCCATCTCCTTCACAGCACAACTGTAGCACCACTTGTCTGTTTAAAGGGGAATATTCACACTCCTGACACCAAGCCCAGAGCCTTTTCCCCAGCCTCCATGGTGTTATTCTGTCTCTTTCATGAGACCAAGAAACCTACCTGATTTTGCCAAAAATTAAAATGCCAGCAGCTAGCACAGTACCTCAGTAGAAAATCATACCTATGTAATGAACGAATGAATGATTCATTTTCAATGTTTCAACTCCTATGTTCAATGAAGTATAGTTTTATGGGAGACAGACAGAGAGAAAGATTATTATACATAAACGTCTAGACATTTCTTTAATGGCATTCCACATACATCAGAAAAAATTCCCCTCCAGCATCTTGCATCATGGCAGGTAAATTTAAGGTAGATAAACACACTGAAGTTAATCAGATCAGTTAATAAGTGGATAAGGATTTTAGAAATGAGAAAAGATCTAGCAGGATGAGGAGCACTAGCCAAGGAGGGAGGCAGTTGGGAGGAAGTTGATCTAGGTAGGAAGATTCCATCATGGTGACATTCAGATAACACAAGAGTGGAGAGACGAGCCAAGTAGCATTTGGAGGAAGAGCATCCCAGACAGTTGGGCACAGGTCCCATGGAAGTGTCCTGTCTGTTCAAGGAAGACACCATGGCAGGAGGTCAGAGAGGGAGAGGGTGGAAGGGAAAGGAGAGTATGAGGCACCAGATTTTATAAGAAACGGGACTTATATGCTGATCTGGGGCACCATGGTCAGGTTTGAAGCAAAGGAAGAATATTAAGAGCAGTGTGATTTGACTTATCTGAGGCTGTTGATACTAAACCATGAAGATAAAGAACAAGAAGGAAACAGGGAGAACCTGGGGAAATATCTGTAGGAGGCTGGATAGGTGAAAACATGGCGGGGCAGTGGAGACAGGAAAAGACCTTGAAAGTAGAGTCAGTGACTGAAAGACTGCAGGGCATGAAGGAAAGAAGGAAATCAAAGTGGAACCCAAGTCACTGGAATAGTGGTGCCACCATGGCAGACAGAAGGGTCTTGGTGCAGTAGTCTAGTCATATTTGAGGTATCCTTAGACATCCCTAGGTGTGCCAGGTGGGCAACAGTGTCTGCAGGCCTGGAAATTAGATTCTCCAGTTCATTTCCTTTGGTTCTTTCACTGCAAGTTGTTCCCTGTTTATAAAGACTCTGAATAAAAAGACAGAAGTTACAAAACGCACTGGCACATTTATTTAGATTCTACCCTTTTGTAAAGAGTATCAAATGATGTTGTGTAACTCCCTGGAAAATGGATCTAATGAAAAATTGTGCAGCGATAACCATGACGATGATAACACCACAATAAAGAGAAAGAATATAAGAAAACAGCTCAGAGAGAGGAAATAAAAGGCAGATGAAAGGAAGGGTGCAAGGAAGTATGGAAGAGGAAGACAAGGGAGAGGGAGGGAGGTTAGGAAACTGAGGGAGGGAAACAGATCCCATCTTAAAAGCATCCAGGTGGCAAAGCAGTTCTTCACCATTAAGAAAAAATTAGCCTGCTAGCAGGTAAGGTGGGGTAAGCAGGTGACAATCTGATGAATGCATTGTGTTTGTCTGTTTAAAGCCCTGCTGAGGGCTGATCAGGAACTGAACTCTACTGGAAATCCCAGAAGCTTCATTACACTTCAGTTCTCTTATCTGCCTTGGGGGTAACAGGATGCCCAAGGTTCTCCCTGAGGCCCCACAATGCTCAAGGGTCCTTAATGGAAGAAGAGAGAGAAGTCAGCCTCACTCCATGGAGTATGTTCCATGGGCTTAGCCTGAATCTGCTCATAATAATGCATTGTCTTAATTAGTCATCACACAGACCCTGTAAATCACGGATCATCTTGTCGCTAGTGAAGAAATGCTTAGACCAAAATGCTTGACATCCCAAGGTCATATAGCTATAAAATGGGAGGCTGAACCCAATTATTTTCTGACTTCAATTTCAGGATTTTTTTTTTCATGGTGCCAGACAGGCTTCACTGAAGGGGACTCTGAGGCCCTGTGAAGTCCCCTGTCACTGGAAAAGAGGTTGGGAATACATGGAGGCTTCCTAGGGGCTTTTGGGGACTTTAGTAATGTTACACACAGGTACTAAGCAAGGAGTCAGCCTCATGGACCCACCTTATACAACATTCCCATGAGGTCCCAGCTCACCAGCTCCATTATGGGCCTTTCCACCACAGGTAATGAAGTTTATTAGATGATTTCTGAATTTTGTCACTGTTGTATTCTTAGGGCTTTGGTAAAAGCCTTGTATGTCATAAGGAATAAATAAGATAAAGAGTAGTTGAATAAATGACAAAGATCTTAAATGACCAAATGTTTTATTATATTCATTACAGTTGTAAAATAGTCAAGCCATGTACATGTTTCCTGGTCATGTCCTACGTGCAGGCTATTGGACTAGATAACAGACTCATTAATTAGCACAAAGTTGACCTCTGCCTTCATGAAGCTCCTATTCCAGAGGAGGGAAAGAGGTCAAATCAGTAACTGCACCAACTACTTCATGATGATTCTAGGTAGGTGTTGCTAGGAAAGGAAAGTCATCATACTAAGAGAGACCATCTCAGAGAACTCTGTGCTTAGTACAGAGATGAGGAAGACTTCCATGGGAGAGGAACATGAAAGCAAGACAGAAAAACAAGAATAAAAAGCTGTAAGGGGGTTCTTTCTTAAAAATGAGAATTAATTCGTGTCATATGCTGGCACAAATTCCCCAGTGTTGAGTGTGATTGTGAGCTGTCTATAGAATGTACCAATAAAAAATTCAATTTCAAAAAATCTAAATAGCAAAATCACCTGACCTCTACGATGTTCTGACTTCTGTACTATAAAAGGAAATAGGGCTGAGGGAGGGACAGAAGTCATTATCAATGTCTTTTCCTCTTCCATCCACCACTTATGAAATTTCAACGTCAAGGAGGGGTATCTCTGCCTCAGCCTTCTAGAGAAACCTCCCATTTCTCCTTCTGGTGTTTCTTGCTTCCTCCAACCCAGATACTTCACTCCAAGAGAGAGCCGTGTTTCAGACAGGAGATGGCCTGGGTTCCTCTCTCCCTGTAAGGGCTCATCATTCTGTCAGTCATGGCTGAGCTGTTTGAGAGTGGCAGCCCTATGTTGTCATCTGTCTTCACAGAGCAGACAGGTGCCTGAGATCCCACCGCGTGGGGTCAGACTGGGGCGGAGTGTAAACTGGGACCCACGTGCCCCTCTCAGACCATAGCTTCTCCTGCCCATCTCTGCTTCATCGCTGGCTCCAATCTCATCAATGAGATTGCCATTTTTTTCTCAAAATCCCAGACGAACCATTTGTTTTAGTAACTACAAAACACCTAACACCCGAAGTTAAAGGGGAAAGGGTTTATTTAGTTCGGTTTGTAGAGGTTTCAGTTCATCACTGTCTGGCACCAAGGCAGGATGGCACATGGCAGAGGGCCCACACTTCATGACAGGAGGCAGCAAAACAACAAGGAATCCTCAACATGTCTTTTTGCACATTTTAGCTTATCCAGACCACTGGGATTAGGGCAGCACCAAACCAATCAGTGCACTGGTTTAGTAATCACACCCACTGAACCCCATCATCTCATGCTCTAGATTCAGCCACCTCTGAAAAAGCCACCCATGACTGCAGGAGGCTTTGGAAGACATGGAGAGCGAAACCATAATGCCATTTTGCAGACACAACTCAAAGGGTTCAAAGTCAGCATGGCAGGGAGGTATTTGCCTTGGCTTGGAAATCAGGCAGACTAAGTAAAATCCCAACACAGATGTATGGACTTGGACAAGTTACTTCCCAACGCTAGGCTGCCATATTGGAAGAATGAACTTTATGATAGTAGCACTTGCTTGGGTTTGCTATGAGACCGAGATGGTGTTTGTAAATTGGTTTGGTACTTCGTGGGCAGTGAACCTAATCACAAAACATCTCCTATCAGTTTGGGGGATGCCTCTCCAGTTGACTTTTCATTTATATAAACATACATGTACTTATGTGTTTTCCTCTTTCTTGTATATAACTATTACATTTGTTTATATATTTTTATAAATGACTATATACATATGTATACTGCAATCAGAATTAATTGTTCTTTATCTTTGTTTAAGTATCATGCCTTTGCTTCCCCCAAGGAGATCTTCTTCATTTCCTTATATTTTCACAGGCACTTGTCTACTAGCTCCCAATATTTTACTGTTTGCTTCACATTCTGGTTCCCCATCTATATATCCTTCTCCCTGAAAAGTTTCTTTGTATCTTTTACCTATTTTCTAATTGGGTTGTCTGTTCTCTTACCATTGGGTTTTTAGAGCTCTTAATAAAAGTGTCTGTTTCTAGCATTCATTTTAGAATACCAGATGTGCTTGCGAAGAATTCTGATCAGACAGACGTTGCCTACGGAAATGGGCACTGACCATCTCAAGCCTCATTTGTAGGATTATCATTCTTCTCTGTGATGTGTGTGTAGTCCGACCTCAGGTTCCTTTCATAGCCTATTTTCAACCTGCAATCCATGGTATGCCATTAAAATCTCTGCTTGGGAAAAAAATTCACTTAGTCTGCAGAGGTCTCCAACAGCCAGCAAGGCAGAGCAGAGTGTTGTGTACTTGGTGACGACGCTGCGAGGCTTCCCGACTGATACTCCTGCCAGGCTCACATACATCTTCCTCTTATTGAACAAGGAAGAAAAGTCTGTATTATTTTTACATAAATTTGTTCTGGATGAAAATATAAGCTCTAGAGTAAGACAGATTAGAATCCAATCCCAGTCCCCTACTCCTTAGTGGCTATATGCCGCCGCTGGTATGGGACAGTTGTGCAGGTGTGATGGAGGTGTACACAGAACAACCCAGATGGAGGTG
>PVIC010020326.1:0-29662 GCA_004025085.1 Thryonomys swinderianus | reverse complement strand
ATCCCAGCGCTCGGGAGGCAGAGGCAGGAGGATTGCTGAATTCCAGGCTTGCCTGGGCTCCATAGTGAGCTCAGGGCCAGCCTGGATTACAAAACGAGACCCCCGTCTAAAAAAGAAAAAGAGCATGAGCTTGTCCGACTCTGCCTAATAAAGTGCAGCTCCAGAGCTGGCGGAAGTGGGGAGAGCACAGCGGCCTGCCAGCTGGGTTGCAGGAGACCGAACTCCTGCGCTGGAGCTCTGCCGCACCAGGGCTGGCATGGGGCTGTGATGCTGGCAGATGGCATGGTCTGGAGACATTGTACCGATTGCTCCATGGCTTGTTGTGCTGTGCATGCACGTGGGAACAGGACTGGTCTGGAAAGGCGAAGCTCCGGAGGGCATTGCTGGGGCGCTGTCCGCACCCTGGAGAGGAGCGTTCCCCACTAGAGGGAGCAGCCTGCAGCGGGCAGGACCACGGACAGCAGCTGCTGGGCGTGGACTTCCCCTGGGAGGCAGCACCTCTGCCTCTGCTTCAAGTCATGATCAAGTTTGTCCAGTCGGTCAGGGGCAGGGGGAGGGTCTGGTGGTTTGGAAAGGGAAGACAACTTAGGGGAATGGCGGACGGTGAGGACAGAGGAGCACGGGCCCTCCTGGAGGCCAGCTGTAGCTTCCTGTGCAGTGCGAGGTGTGGTGTGGTATTACAAGCGTGTGCATCTGCAGATGTGAGGTGGACTGGGCGGAGAGTCGGACGGCCTGGGTGGCAGTGTGATGGCACAGCGCGGAGAGGAGCTGAGCTGGGCATTGGCCGTGGGCTCTCGGCTGGAAGTTACATAACGTGCGTCCTGGAAGGCTGCAGAGGGTGGACGAAGCGCTGTGGGTGTTGGGCCTCCGTGGGCCAGAGGGTGGCGGAACTGTAGCTCTAGAGGCAGGTTGTGCCCTGGCGAGGCTCGGGAGGGGCCTGTGCGTGGGAACAAGGGGCAGGGAAGGTGTTGGCACTGCATCCCCACAACCAGCTAGCGCCACCGGCTGGAGGCAGTGGTCTTACAGGATGAGGGGAAGGAGCTCAGAGGAAGCTCAGGCCCTGCGGCCCTGCCGTAGAGGACGGTGGAGGCAGAGGGTGCGCGGGGAGTGTGCTTGGAGTGGCACCAGTCCTGGCTTGCCGGGAGCCGAGGAGCAGAGGCACGGGCTTTGGGAGCCAGCAGGAAAGTCTTTAGGGCAGCATCAGTTTCATTTTCTGATAGATCAGAAATGTTTGTTTCACAGTGTCTCTTTTTTTAATGGGTTTTGAGTGATGAAATATATAACTGATTGGTAGATATTTTGTAAACTTACCCCAGGTAACTAATGTTTCTGTCACTAATCTGTTCTCTAATAAAAAACCCTGTCTCTAGAAAAAAGAATACAGAAAGTCCGTGTCTGTGTCCTGGTGACCTGAAGCCGTCATCTCCTCCGAGTGAAGGACCCGGCACGGAAAGGCGGTTGGCGGACACTCCGGCCCCTGCAGGTGCGGCCTCCAAAGCAAGTCCCGGGTCTGGCCCAAGCACAGTCCTCTCCGATGCACCTGTGCAGCTTTCACTTCCTTACTTTCCCCTCTGTGGACGGGTGATCATCTTGTGCTGTCATGCAGTGATCCGAAACGTGGTGCTCTGCGTGTACCTCATGTTGTCGTCTCCGAGGAGCTGTGTGGGAAGGGGTCTCGCCGATCGTTAGCACGCGTGGCTGCCTGAGGCTCGGGCTCAGGTTTTCTGCTACACTGTTTGCACTTCCTGCCACTGATAGATTTGTGTTCCTATTGAGTCATTTTTGTTCCTTGAGCTTATTTTTTTGTTTTGTTTTGTTTTGTTTTTTTGAGACAGGGTCTCGCTTTATAGTTCAGGCTGGCTCTGAGCTCACTATGTAGCCCGGCCAAGTCTCGAACTCAGCAGTCCTCCTGCCTCTGCCTCCCGAGTGCTGGGATGACAGGGGTGAGCCACCGCGCCTGGCCTTTGAGCTTATTTTTATGTAACTCCTAAATTATAAGTTCTCAAAGAAATTACTGCTTTTTTAAGGCAACTAAGTTGAATATTTCAGAAATAGTCCAAAGGGAATCATTTCAAAAATCACTGTTAAAATTAAATTTAGAAGTTGAGGGGGAGAGGATTACAGAAATGTGGGGAAAATTGTGGAGAAAAAGTGCAGGCTTCTATTCTCTGATTCCTTTTAAGTATTTATTTCATGTTCTCTTTCACGTCCTTTAAAAGAATTCAAGACTGGAAGCTGAAGACTGTGTGCTTTTGATGTGTATAGAATTGGTAGTGCATAGCTCCCCCCTGTAGTTCAGTACTCAGAAGACCGTATGTGATCAGGTTAAGTAATGAGACAGGTGAAATGAGTAAACATTTGTGTTTTAATTCCGAAGACTTAAGGGATATTTGTGTTTCCTTTAATAAGTACAAAATAAATACCAACAAGCACAGAAGTACAGATACCTGTCCTGGTATTAGCTCTCCCTACTTAATAAGTAACAGAAGAAAAATAGTTAAATTGGACTTTATCAAAATTGAAAACTTGCTTCAGAAGGTCCCACTGAAAAAAATAAAAAGACAAAGGATGAGAGAATAATTAGCAAAGCAAAACTGGAAATTGAAAATTACATGTTTTTAGCTTCTATAGCTGTGATAAGTAATTTGGGTTGTAGTTTTCCTGGTATCTTAAAGTGATAGACACCACTGTATTTCTGTATATTTTGGTATGCATCCCTAAAAATAGGGACATTTTCTTACATGTCCACAGCTTGTTAATATAGCTGACAAACAATTCTTCTCCTGTCATCCAGTGTGGCTGACCTTGGGCTTGTTACGTGGTGGTGGGGTCTGCGGAAGGTTCCGTGATTTCGTGGTGCCCGCTAACCTGCATAGCGGCCTCTCCAGGGGTTCGTCTGTGTGCTCCTCGGCACAGCTGGTGCTCTGTGTTGCTTCCTTGCACCCTGCGGAGTCCGCTCAGTGCATGGGCAGCATCCTTTCCAGCATTTTAACAGCTGAACTACCTGTGATGGAGCCCTGCATGGACATTTAAAAGTGTTTCTAGGGGCCGGAGATTTAGCTCAGTGGTTCTGGCACCTGCCTCGCAAGCTCAAGGCCCTGAGTTCGATCCCGATAACCACATACAATGCTGGGCGTGGAGCCTCACGCCCACCAGCCATCAATACCACATACCACAGTGCCGGGCATGGTGGCTCGTGCCTGTCATCCCAGCACTCAGGAGGCAGAGACAGGAGGATTGCTGAGTTCGTGGCTTGCCTGGGCTACATAGTGAGCTCAGGACCAGCCTGAACTATAAAGCGAGACCCTGTGTCAAAAAAAAAAAAAAAGTGTTTCTATTCTGTTTCACAATAGAAATGTTCACTTTATTAATTTGCTGTTCTTAGGTATTACTGGCTATTTAGCTGATAAAATGTTTTCTGAGTTTCTGCTTTTGTTTGTTAACAGATTCTCCTGTTGATTTTCATGTAAGATCCTGGATAAATAATCAGCAGTATAAGGTAAATGTTTGTATATTTGTTATCAGTTTCTGACTGTTACGGGGGAGGGGAAGTTCATTTTCACATCAGGCATCAGAGTTAATTGGAAGTTCTGTGCTTGTGTGTAGCAGAAGTGCGGTTGGTCTGGCTTCCGCGGAAGTGGGAGTTTGCCCCAGGCCACCAGGCTGCAGGCCGGTGCTTCAGTGCCTGGGCTCCTTCGGAGGCCGGCGTAGCCCTGCCCTCCCTAGGTGGGAAACTGAACTGAGGCCCATGTTACGCAAAAGCTAGCATATGTAAGCTTTTCTGAATTGTCTTACTGTGTATTTATTATTAGTGTGAAATAAAGTTGACATGTAAGGGAAGAAGTATTTTCATTTTGGGCTCTGAATGTCCTTAGTACTTTGTTACTTGCTTTTCATTGAGTAAATCGTGTCATTCAGATTCAGAGCACACTGTAGATGGGAACTGCCTGCTCCTTTTGTAGCCTTGTACTGCGCTCTGTGGAGGAGCGAATGTGCTTCTCTTACTTCTTTTATTTCCTGTAGGTTTTTGTAACCGATGCTCAGAAGCGTTCTGAAGATAAAACTCTGAACAGTGACTTCAGCCACGTTAGCTTGTTAGAAAATGAGAAACTCATGTCGTTGACCGGCTTGGAGGACTCTTCTGGTACTGAGAAATGACGTGTGTCTCCTAGGCCTTGCCTTGCCACTCTGCTCTGGCAGTAGTCTGTGCCAGCTTCTAAGTGCCTTTTTACTCCCGCCTGCTGGCATGAAGGTGGCCACTTCTGATGAGTGAATAAGATTAAAACGTGCACATGTATGTGGCGTGCGGAACTAGTCAGCCTGTGCTCGCTGAGCTCCCTCAGCCCAGGGCAGGCAGGAGGCTGTGCCATGGGCCTGAGCAGTGCGGGAATGTGCTTGGAAAATCTGGGCCGACGGCTCTGACGGAGGGCCGCCCGTGAGGCGCTCTGGAGAGTGCTTCCCAGTGAGAGAAGTCCCACGGAGGGGACAGAGGAGCTCAGCAACGGCCCTGCCGTGGAGCCCGCTCACCACAGCTCGAGACCAGCCAGTCTGGTGGCAAGGCAGCTTCATGCGCCCTTGAGAAGCCTGGAAGAGCAGTGGTGCCCAGCTGTGGGTGGCTCTGAGGGCTGGGCGGCGGGCCGAGTGGAGGAGGTGTCAGGGCATGGGGCAGTCTTAATGCCCGCTGAGGTGCTTGCTTTGCCCTTGCCTGGGTTGGAGGATGTGGAGAAGGGATCACTGATGTGAACTTAGAAGGTCCTTATTTTAGAGGCTCGATTCTGCGAGGGGATTGAGAGTCACAGAACAGGAGCTTTGGGGCTAAGGGCGATGCGAAGTCAGTTCTCGCCCAGTCTTGTTCTTGCTGAGCTCTGACAGCCACTGTGGTGCCACCTCCCTCCCTCCTTTCCGTCTCCCCGCGTCCCTTCTGATGGCACTCACTGTTCCCAACACCATTTCTGAGCCATCTGCCTCTGCTGCTGTGGGGTGCCGCAGTCTGCTGCACAGCGCAGTGTGCCGCGTTCTCTCCGGCCTGCCTTCCACATGGCCACCTTGTGTGTTCTGTGCTCATCCCGTAACAAATGCAGGAACCTGGCCATGCTATTTATTGACCTGTTTATGTCTTCTCAGCCTTCTGGCTTAAAAATTATGCATAGGTCAGTTCCTACTTTAAAGCCTGTCCAAATTTTTCTCCTTTTCTCGATAGATGATGACATTAATGACGAAGAGTTTTATGATGATCATTTAGAGGCTTATTTTGAACAATTGGCGGTTCCTGGGATGATCTATGAAGACCTGGAAGGACAAGAATCTCTAGAGAAAGATTTTAGGTCGGCTACAAGTCCTCCTGGTCAGGTGTGTTCCTGTATTTATGATGCTTTTAGAAATTTGAGCTTAGAGAATTTCTGTTGGTCTTACTGGATGTTAACATTAAATTTAAGCCTTGATTTCTTTAGATTCTGTTTTTTTCTGCTGTGGATTGATAAACAGCACTTTTATTCCCTACTTCTTACTTTGCCCTCACAGGAAGTGCAAAAAGGACAGTCCAGTAGGTTTTATATAATTGATCCGCATTAGCATTTTTGTCCTTCCTTGAGTACTTTCTTCCTTGAATCATTTAAAAGGAAGTTGTAAAAATTTTATGACATTTCTCCTGCACAAAATTTTCTACAAATCACAATTCTGTATCCAAAATATTTTTAAATTTTTTTTAATGAGTCACAATTTAAAGATTATATTGGCCCATGATTGTCATGTTTCTTTATTCCCTTGTTTCTTGACATTAAACATTTTATAAAGTTTAGGTTCTTTGATGTGTAGGATGACCCGTAATCTAGATATATCTGATTACTGTTTTCCCCAGGCTAGCTTAGGTGAACATTTTGTGAGGAATTCAGGTGAATTCTTATTCGTGGGTGCAGGACAGACACAGGCCGTGAATCAGGGTGCCGTGTGTGGCTCTGTTGGTGCTTGTTGTACAGCGCTGCCCGCCGGCGCCCCCTACTGGGGGCCGAGCTGTCTGGTGTTCTCTCGTAGACCCCTGCTCTCCTGAGCATCCTGGCCCCGCAGCCCTTCTGGAGGCTGCTTCTGTTTCCTCCTGAAGCCTTGTGGAAACCAGTCACCCACCCTGGCTGCAGTGCTGGTTCTTCTGCCCCTCTGTGTCACCCGGCACCCCTTAGTGAAGCAGTCCTCCAAGGGGCCCCATGCTTCCTTCCTCAATGTGGTTAATTTTACTTGAAATGATGAATATAGTTAAGTCATTTTTTTCAACAGACAAATGAAAATGGCAGCTTGAAATGTAAATTTCCATCAGAAAATAACAGCTCTCTTACATCCCATGGCTCATGCTCTTCAGGAAGTTCTGGGGTGAATCCCAGGGACACCGAGGAAAGCCATGTTTGCTTCTCTGGAGCCAGTAAGTGTTCACATAGCTTCCTTTGTTCTGTGTTTTATGTTCGCCTTTCATTTGCCTCTTCTGCTTGAGATGCTTGGGACTGAATCCGGGCAGTGGTGTGTCACACGCCCAGTGCTTTGGTTCCGGCTGATATTCCCAAGTTGGCCATGAACTTGTAATCGACCTGCCTCAGCCTCCTGAGTAGCTAGGATGACCCTTACCTTTTTTTATTTTTAAAATTAATTTCTTTAGGGGTGGGATTTCATATATTAACTGTCTTTTCAAATTTCTAGACAATCTAAAATTTCAAAAGAGCTATTAGTTCCTGAGTTCCATTTGCCCCCTTAATTAAATTTGCTTCTGAGTGGTTCTTTTTCTCTATAGGTTATTGGAAATGAGCTCATTTTATTTCTAACAGATCTGAGTAATCTGCTATTATAAATATTGTGGTGTGTACTTCTTGGGTTGAGTATTATGATGGTTGTATTCTGGGAAGACATTTGAGTGTTAGAAACTAATTTTCTGCATGGCAGCTGTTTGCCGTGTTTTGCCTTTGGCTGGTGCTTCTTTTTTCATTTGTAATTTCCAAAATTCATCATAGGAATATTAAGTATTAGGTTTACACAGAATAATCAAACTGGGAAAAAGCAGTTACTCCATTACTTTGCTCAAGTTGTGACACTGTTCTGCGAACGTCACTCTGCAGGTCCCAGAGGTGAGAGAATGCTTGCAGACACAGAGCTTCTGTTTTCCTCGAGTACCCAGAGAGTCGAGAGAGGAAGGGCAGATCATTCCAAAGTAAGCTGACATTCATTTGCTTAAAATTTTCTATGAAAATGGAGTTTTTTTTTTTTAATTTGGTGATACCAGGGATCAAACTCAGGATCTTGCACTTGCAAGGCAGGTGTGGTGCCACTGAGCTAAATCCCTGACCTGAGGTAAAAGGTTTTTGTGTTTCTGTGATACCAGGTTTTTTTTTGAAAGAAGTAATTACAGTTGACTCCTGAAAATTATAGAAAAATTATTAAAATCACTCCTGATAATGTCTGTGTATAAATATGTTATTGCTAAGATTATATTAAATATAAATTGTGTAGGTTTTCTTTTTTTTTTCCTTTTGAGACAAGGTCTCGCTTTGTAGTTTAGGCTAGCACTGAGCTCACTGTGTAGCCCGGGCAAGCCTCGAACTCAGCAATCCTCCTGCCTCTGCCTCCCGAGTGCTGGGATGACAGGTGTGAGCCACCATGCCCAGCACTGTGGTATGTGGTATTGATTGCCGGTGGGCGTGAGTCTCCACACCCAGCATTGTATGTGGTTACGGGGGATCGAACTCAGGACCTTGCGCTTGCGAGGCAGGTGCTGGAACCACTGAGCTAACCCTCTGGCCCTGTGTATGTTTTCTTTAAACATTGAATTACTTAGATTTAGATTATTCACTTAAAAGTTCTTTAACCCAATGTGCAGTCATTAAAAGACAAACGAGTCAAGTCATCTTTTATTTTGCTCAAATGTATGTCTCATTATTTCTGCTCTTGAAGCTAACAGTACCCTGTCTCTCTGGGCTTGACCGAGGCAGCCATCTCTCCGGACCTGTGCATTACCCTCTCCCTGGTGGCACCGCGCCCAGACTGTCGGGTGGCCTTCACCCCTGGCGGGGAGTGTGTGTGGTCCCTTGTGGATGCCAGGTTGTTCCACCCTCCGGGCTAATTACACCTGTGAGGACCTCCTTGTTTCAGAAAAATGCTGTGGTTTGTGGGTGCTTGGGTTAGGACTTGGATATATCTTCTTGGGGGAATACAGTTCAAGACACTGAAACGTCTTATTTGAAGATGAAGTCTATTAGGGAATATAAAATTACTGGCATTCTGTCCTATACTTTTATATCTAAAAGTTTATATAATAATGTCAGCAAGTCATGACAGTAGGATTAAATCTTTCTTACTGAAGAGCCGGCATGCTTTCTCTCATGAAACACTCTCCTTTTAGTATTTTAAGTTTTAAAATTTATTTATTTTCCAGTCTCTGCAGTCAGACTCAGGACCTGAGCTTGCCAGATAGGCACAGTGCCATGAGCAGCATCCCCAGCGAGTATCTGAACATGAGAACTGGCCGGGCTCTCTTTGTCATTGTGTGTCTCCTGACGACAGTGAGGGTTGTTGCTGACCTAGTGTTGGCATTTCAGACCATGAGAAGTGCGGGTCTCGGACCAGCACGTGGGCAGGCGGCCTCTTTCCTGTGGTCACAGTAGGAGAGAGCCACAGGTGCCATTTCAGACAGTGCTGGAGAGCATCATAGTTTTGAAGCACTGGATTAATTTGCTGTCTGATAAAATTGTTATTGGCTCCTCAAGGGCACTGAAAGTAACTGGTATTTTTTTTTTTTTTTTTGAGACAGTGTTTCACTTTTGTAGTTCAAGCTGGCTCTGAGCTCACTATGAAACCCAGGCAAGCCTCGAACTTCTACTTCCTTCTCCTGAGTGCTGGGATTAAAAAAAGCCACCATGCCCGGCTTTTTGCTATCTTTTTTTTTCCAGACAGGGTCTGGCTTTGTAGTTCAGGTTGGCCCTGAGGTCACTATGTAACCCAGGCAAGCCTTGAACTCAGCAATCTTCCTGCCTCTGCCTCCTGAGTGCTGGGAATACAGGTTTGAGTCACCATGCTCAGCATTTGTGGTATGTGGCACTGATTGCTGATGGGCGTGAGTCACGCCTGGTATTATTATATGTGATTACCAGGGATTGAACCAGGGACCTTGCATTTGCTAGGCAGGTGCTGGAACCACTGAGCTAAATCTCCAGCCCAGTATCTGGTATTGTATTCCTGTTAAAAGATGTGAATGTTTGTGTTTTCAGTGGCTTTCATGCTTCCCAGTTTTATGAAGCTGGTGGTCACACTAATAGGCTTGACCAGTCTCATAGGGACTTTATAGTTGGTAACTATAAAAATTAAATGTGCGGTTGTATCATCACATAATGCAGTAGACAAAGAGAAAACACCTTATCTTCTAAATCTGTTGATGTATATGTTATGAGACCATTTTAAAGTTAGATTTTGGTCTGCTGGAGCTACTCCTGTTACAGAGGATAGTGAGGTTTCCCCTTGACATGGAGTCTTCGGTAGAGGAGACAACGTCTGTAAGTCCAGACCAGACGGTAGAACAGTCACAGCAGTTGCTTCAGGCTATAAACAGACAGCTCACAAAGGAGCAGTGACCCTACCAGGTTGGAGTGAAGTAATTGGGAGACTGTTTAGCTCAGGATAACTGAAGGCAATGTATTATATTTTGCCAAATTAAAGCTCACTATGTAGCCCAGGCAAGCCTGGAACTCAGCAATCCTCCTGTCTCTGCCTCCCACGTGCTGGGATGACAGGCGTGAGCCACCACGCCCGGCACTGTGGTTTGTGGTATGGATGGCTGGTGGGCGTCAGTCACCACGCCCAGCATTGTATGTGGTTATAGGGGATCGAACTCAGGACCTTGCGCTTGCAAGGCAGGCTCCGGCACCACTGAGCTAACCCTCTGGCCCGATCTTTACATTCTTGAAGATAAAATAAACATGTAACCTTGTTTTGCTCAATTCATTTGTTCAGAAGATCAAAGTGGGGAGGGCATTGTAAAATTCAACATTTTAATTCTGCTGTTGCATGCTGTTTTACCTGACACTTTTTTTTGAGATAGGGTCTCGCCTTGTAGTTCATGCTGGCTCTGAGCTCACTGTGTAGTCCAGGCAAGCCTTGAACTCAGCAATCCTCCTGTCTCTGCCTCCCAAGTACTGGGATTACAGGCGTGAGTCTCCATGCCCAGCATTGTATGTGGTTACCGGGGATTGAACTCAGGACCTTGCATTTGCGAGGCAGGCACCGGAACCACTGAGCTAATCCTCCGGCCCAACCTGACACTTTTTGAGCAATGGCCTCTGACTCAGCTAAAGACTTGTTGCTAATGTGACCAGTTTTTTTTTTTTTTTTTGAGGTACCAGGGATTGAACTCGGGCCTTTGTGCATCCCAGGTTGGCACAGTACCACTTGAGCTAAATCCCCAGGCCCAGTGTGACCAGTTTTTGTAACGGAAGTCAGCAAATAAAGGGCTGCTTATTATTTAAAACAAAATTAGATTTTGCTAAATTGTGTGTTATTGGTTCATATATATCCTAAGATATAGTAAAATACTAAACAGACTTCCTGTAATAAATGTTTTATATAAAGTGCATGATGACCATACAATTTTTCTTTTTTGCTTTTTGAGACAGAGTCTCGCTTTGTAGTTCAGGCTGGCCCTGAGCTCACTATGGTGCCCAGGCGAGCCGCCGCGAACTCAGCAATCCTCCTGTCTCTGCCTCCCGAGTGCTGGGATTACAGGCGTGAGCCACCACATCCAGCACTGTGGTATGCGGTGTTGATTGTTGGTGGGCGTGAGTCTCCACGCCCAGCATTATATGTGGTTACCGGGGATCGAACTCAGGACCTTGCGCTTGAGAGGCAGGCGCCGGAACCACCGAGCTAACCCTCCGGCCCACAACCATACAACTTTAAAATATGTTGTGACAAAATGTTTTGTTTCTCCACTACTTTTTAAAGGAAAGTACGAGAGAAAATACTCTGGCGCAGAGTCCCCAAGTTATCGTGGAAAAATGTCATCCTGCTTACTTCCATGACACAGACCCTGAGAAAGATGGTTCTGGCCCGACTGACTCTCCGGGACAGGGCACACAGCCTCCCCAGTTGGCGTCGGGTTCTGGGGCCCTTGTGCTGCAGGGTGGGTGCGTAGAGGCCGAGGCCTCTGCCCTGTCTGATCGGGAAGGGGCAGGCACAGCATCTCTGCATCGTGCTTGTGCCCATGGAATTAATCGCACGGATACCCTGTGGTCACCAACCTGTGAAAGGAGAACATGTCAACATTCCAAATCCATGGACAAGAGTAAAGACCGTAAGGAAACTATTTCATTTTTTCCAATAGTGTTAAAGAAATACCAAAGATGTTCATCCATTTCCAACATTCACGTTTTTATTAGCACCTTGCCAGTCTTTCATATTGAAGTATTTAAACATATTATGAATTTTAAAGATTTTTAAATATTACAGTGTTGGACAGATGTTGCACATAACACTTTTTAGAGACTCATTGCAAGTTTGCACTGTCCTAATCTTATTCATTTGCCAGACTGGAGATCAAGTTCACGAACTTGTGCTTAGAAGGCTGGCAGCAGTGCCACTGAACTAAGTCCCTCGCCCCAGCCTAACCTTATTCTTTTGGAGTCCTAGCTTCTTAGTTACTTTTTCATTGCCGAGACAGATACCCAACACTCACAAGTTAAAGAGGTAAGGTTTATTCTAGCTCACCGTTCATAGAGGTTTCAGGTCATGGTTTGCTCCAAGACAGCGTGGTGTGGCCAAGGGCATTGCAGAGGAGAAACAGTACATAGCAGGGTGGGCAGGAGGCGGCACCAGCACCAGCTTTCCTTTCCCTTTTACTCCATCCAGTCTACAAGTGTGTAGGTTGCTCTCACCCACACCCAGGGAAGGCTTTTCTATTATCCACACCCAGAACTATGGTAATCCAGTCAGTGGATTAGATTAATTCAGGTACCACACACCTTTAATACACATCCACACACTCTGGACCCAGCCACCTGTGAAAAGCCTCACCTGAGCACCTGAGGCTTCGGGAGTCATCTACGTACAGGTTAGGACACCCAGGCTTTTCTGTTTTCCCTCTCCCTCCATTGTAGACTTTGCAGCAAAGACTGGCTCACTGCCATCAATGAGCTGCTTTTCTTTTGGGAAGATGCATTTTTCTTTCTCTGACTAGTTTTGGGCAAGCCTTAGTGCAAAATTGATAACTAAAGTCAACTAAATAAAATTATTTGAGAACATTTTATCATTTTACTTATTACATGTATCTGCTCTTGGAATTTATATTTTAGAAACAAACCTTCCACAGAATGTGGTTTATCAAAATGAAGAAGGCAGATGGGTCACTGACCTTGCATATTATACGTCTTTTAATAATGAACAAGATATAGAGGTATCTTTCAGTGCGATGCATGAAGACTTCAGATCTGGTTGTAAGTATGGAGGTCACCAGTACTGTTGTCTACCTCTTTGTTCCTGCTGATGTTGAGACTGCTCTGTATGTGCGACCGAGCCACATCCAGTCCCGTCTAGGAAATAATTGTCTTCTGCAAGCGCATCACCAGCTTTAGGGTGGAGACTGGTGCTGGTCACCTTCAGGACACTCAGGCAGACCAGTACTCTCACTTTTCATCATGGCTCATGGTGCTGTGAGGTTGGAAGGGACCTTGGGCTTTAGTTGGGAGCTCTTAAAGTACTGTCCTGAGCAAAAGAAATGTTCTGGCAAAGGTGCAATTACAAAAGCTAAGGAATATGGAAAAGGTGGAAGAAAAGTGACAGGAGAGATAAAGTCTCAAAGGATGAGAGCCCTGAAGTAGCAGTTAGGTTTGGTGGTTGGCATTGTCTCCCCTGGCAGACGTGCCTGCTGGCTGTCTGCAGGTAGAGCTTGTGCCTTGGCACTGCGCACCTTTGCCTTGATGCTGTGGCTGTGCTCTAGCTGCGCACCTCAACAGTGGGCATGAGGGGGGTGCCCGCTGTGGCTGACCCACCATGTCCACACTCATTATTCTTGGAGCCAGAAGGTGCCAGAGGGTGTTACTTCGCTCCCTGTTCCAAGGGTTCCTGAGGTAAAGAAGGCAAGTCACAACGTCAGGATAAGTGACACAGACCAAATACCTTCGAAGTTTAGGGGAGAAATAACATGTAAATAGAGCGCAAAAGCATTTCACAAGGCTACTTTTGAGGTAGAGTTCTAATGGGTAATCTTTTGTGGGCATGAGAAATTCCAAATGGAAGGGAAACCCAAGGGAAAGAGAATGAGCTTCGAAGGCTGGGCATGATTTTGTGAAGGCGTCTGGTCCACTGTGCTGGGGGAGCTTAGAAGAGAGCAGAGGGCAGGGCAGGGCAGGGCACGAGGGAGGGTCAGCTCCCAGGGCAGCGTTAGGGTCGGGGTGCTAGTCTGCCTTGCTTCGTGAGCCTGGCAGTGGAGATCATGAAATGAAGAATGAAGTGAGTAGTTAACAAAAGACCGAAGTAGGAGATGGTAGAAAGGCAAGAGAGGCGGAGTTACTTGGGCAAGTGGCATTGCCCCTTACTGACATGGGAGATATCAGAGGAAGTTGTAGATTTTGAGTGACTGGTCTGAGATGGAGCTACTCAGTGGTTAACAAAATTTTGAAGGTAAGTTGCCTTGAAGACGTGATATCTTGATTTCAAAGGACAGAGAAGGTTCACACTGAACAGTGAATGCTGACTTGGGATCCCTGGGAGTGGCAGGAGTGTGACACTGCCATTCTGGAAGCCACAGGTCAAGGTGAGCTGCACGAGTCTCTTACTCATGACCTGGTGCCTCCATGCCTGAGCACTCCCCAGGCAGCAGGGGTGTGAATTTTATCAGGACACACAGTTGACTGTTCATGGCAGCCCTGCAGTTGCCCCACAGTGGAAAAGCCCACAGTGTTGTCAGCAGGCGGCACAGGCCCTGGAGTGCTGCAGAGCAGTGGGAGTAAGAGATGTGAGACGTCTGGCTCCTTGCACCCGCAGGGACGAGACTGAGTAGTGCACACCAGGGAGACACGGCGCGTCCTGCTGTCTGCAACACAAGCTCGAATGCACACACAGGTGGAGTAAGACGGGCTAGTGGGACTCTGAGCATATGTGAGGGCCGCCTGGTGACGGGCATGTTCACATTTGTGGATCTGCAGTGTCGGCTCAGACGTGTCCAGATTGTCAGTCTGATGGTGCCAGGTGAAGATCCATGTGTTGTGGGCAAGCGCCTACACAGTGCAGCACACTCTGAAAAGCTAACAATAGGGCTGGAGATTTAGCTCAGTGGTTGCAACACCTGCCTGGCAAGCACAGGGTCCCTGGTTCGATTCCCAGTAACCACATAGAACAATACCAGGCGTGGTGGCTCACGCTTGTAATCCCAGCATTCAGGAGGCAGAGGCAGGAGGATTGCTGAGTTCGAGGCTTGCCTGGGCTCCTAGTGAGCTCAGGGCCAGCCTGAACTATAGAGGGAGACCCTGTCTCAAAAAAAAAAAACAAAAGCTAACCATAAACTAGGTGTGGTAGTGCATACTTGTAATTCCAGCGTTCTAGGAGGCTGAGGCAGGAGGATTTTAAATTCAAGCCCAGCCTGGAAAACTCAGTATCTTGGTGAGATCCTGTCTTGGAAATAAAAAATAAAGAGGATGCTGCCCAGTGTAAAGGCCTAGAATTCAATATCCAGTATTGAACAAAACTAAAGATAATTGAAATCCTCCCTTTTTTGCCTGGGCTTGTAGGGAGTGAATGGAGATGCTGCTGTGTTGTCGAGGCCGGCCTGGGACTCCCGGGCTCTAGCAGCTCTCCTGCCTGTCCCTCCTGGTCAGGTGGGCCATGCGCATGTGCCGTCATGCCTGGCTTCATCTTCTAAAAATAAGAGCTCATGTTGTGAAGCCCCTTCAGCAGAGTAGTAAGTACAAGACTGCTGCAGTGGAGTCCTCCTTGTCAAAGTCTGACAACCAGACTTGGGTGTTTGTATAGATGTGTAAGGCTCATGCGTGAATGTTTTCACGTAATTTTATAGCTTATGTTTCCTTGCTATTTCATTTTCTTGAATAGATAAATTTTATGTACTAGCATAATGTCATATAAACTTTTTTTTTTTAAAGCTGAAGTATTGGATATGATTGCAAAAGATGAAGAAGAATTTAATAAAGAACACCAGTTCATACAGGTTTGTAATTATTTGCTTTAACCAAAGTCTGAAAATTTTTTTTCCTTAATTTCAACATTCCATTTCCTTCTGACCAGCTAGTTTAGAATTATTTCTTATTGTTCATGTTACAATAACTTGTGGCTTTTCCTTCTAAATTATTAATTGAGGAACACTGTGTGTACCTAGTGTGTCTTTGGGCTGGGACTGTAGCTTAGTGGTGTAGCACTTGCCCAGCTTGGATGAATTTGCTTTATAATGGGTATTTTCCATTTTATTTCTTTGTTTCTATATTTCCAAAGTTTTAAAAAATTTATTTTCCAGTGAGCTGACTTGGTTTGTTTTAGTCAAGATGCGTAGGCCTGAAAGGCTGTGACAGTCTTTTTAAGTACTGTAGTATATTAAGATAGTGTGTAACTCAGGTATTCAGTTATTCTGTAGCTGTTTACATAAAAATTTGTCCAAGTACTTTGCCCAATGTTAATTTTCAAGCTTTTTTAAAATTTGTGTGTGAAAGTTCAGATTTCATGTTAATAGAATAGAAGAAAATGCCTGCAGGAAGGGGAGAGGAAGGAAGAAACAGCGCTCTGTCTTCCTAGGAGGAGAACATAGATGCTCAGAGTACCCCTGCTGCCCTGGAGGACATGTCGTGGGCCGCGGCAGTCAACTGCTCTCTGCTGAGAAAGTCGCTCGGGACATCAGACCTGGGCCGAGACGAGCCGAGTCACCTGCGGCTGTCCCTGGGAGAGTTCTTCGCTCAGAGGTCTGAAGCGCTCGGCTGCCTCGGTGGCGGTGCCCATGTGCAGAGAGTGAGTACGAAGAGCTGTCGAGGTGCTTAGTGGCCGATGTCCTGACTGTTCTGTTCCAGAGCTGGCCAGCTACTCGGAGGCTGAGGCAGGGTGTGACAGCAGGCTTGGTCAGGTCCCCGTCTGGCTTGGAGCGGGCCTGGAGCTGCGGCAGAAAGGCCGCGTGTGGAGGGAGGCGGCTGAGGCTGCCGATCCACTCTGGTGGGGTGGAATTCACCCCTGCACATGGGCAGATTTCTCACGATCCCAAAGGATTAGAAGCCCCAGCACCTCTCAACATGAGGCCTCAGTATGGCTTTCGGGGGAGCTTTCAGCAAGCTGTAGTTGCACTTTGGATAAAGCTCCCTGGTTGTGATGCTGCCTCTGCTCGGCATGAGTTCTGGGGGGTGTCAGGGTGTGTGACTGGACAGAGTAAGGGACAAAGTAGGATTGTGCTTCATAGCTTAGCTTCTTAAAGGGGATGAACAAAGCCCCGGAGCTGGGCTTAGCACACACCTGTAATTCCAGCCTTGGAAGGCTGGGGCAGGAGGCGCGAGGCCAGCCCAGGCTGTGCAGGGACTTAAAGGCCAGGTGGAAGCACATAGTGAGACCCCTCACCCAAAGAAGAACAGCACAGTGGATCATGGAAAACTAGATCGGTTACTCAGCAGTTTTGTTTCGATATTAGCTAAAAAGTTTTGCATGCATTCAAGTTACAGATCAAATTAAGAAATTCCCAAGTGATGATCAAGGAAATATCAAGTGCATTTAATGAATTCACAGTTTAGACCCAGCGTGTGAAAGGTCTGTAAGAAGCACAGAGAGGAATCCATGTGCTTTCATAGCCTCTTTGAGCATAACCCTCTTTGAGCATAAGGCAAGTTGTAGGAATGCACCTCGCCTTAGCCTGTGGGAGGGTATATTGAGTCTGTAAAGAAAGGTGTCGGTACACTGTAAGTCTTTGACGGCAGGAGTGTTTTTCTTTTTCTTTTTTTTTTTTTTTTTTGAGACAGGGTCTCGCTTTGTAGTTCAGGCTGGCCCTGAGCTCACTATGTAGCCCAGGCAAGCCTGGAACTCAGCAATCCTCTTGTCTCTGCCTCCTGAGTGCTGGGATTACAGGCATGAGCCACCACGCCCGGCACTGTGGTATGCGGAATTGATTGCTGGTGGTCGTGAGTCTCCACGCCCAGCATAGTATGTGGTTTCTGGGGATCGAACTCAGGACCTTGCGCTTGTGAGGCAGGCGCCAGAACCACTGAGCTAACCCTCTGGCCCAGGAGTGTTTTTCTTTTTTCTCACTGATGTATCACTGATGATTAGACTCACAGCAGAGGCTGATTAACAATTACTGAAGGAAGGAAGTGTTATTTTTGCTATATTAAATTGAATTTGTTAGTAAAGGTAACATACTTGCTCATATGAATCTTAATAACGAACAGACCGCATTAAGGAAATTAAAGGTTCTATTTCAACTTTTAGAATTTCTCTCAGCAGTTAAGTGGGAAGAATTGTTTTGTTGTAGTCATTCAGCTGTTTATTAGTGTTAGATAAAATCATGAAGAATATTGCAGAGCAGCTGAAAATCAAGGAAATAATTCATGTCTCATTGTTTTGTAGCCATCATTTGGTTATTTTATTAGATCACCTGAAAAGAGCAAACCTGTTGCTTTAATCAGAAAGTCTGATGTATCAAGAAGTAATTTGGAGAAGGAGATGGGTCCTCTGAACTCTACTCTGTCTTCAGGTAATGGGCTTGGGAAGTTTTTAGAGAACTTCTCATAAACCTATAACTTAGTCTCTATGCAGTCTTGTTCTTTATGAGTGAAATGTATGTACCTCTTTGTAGTTTTAACAACTACTTCAATTTCAATATTCCTTATAGATTTATTTTCAGTCTAAATTAGAAACAAATTAGCCATGACCCAACTCAAATACTTTTGTAAAAAATGAAACTAAATGAGCCGGACGTGGTGGCTCACGCCTGTAATCCTAGCACTCAGGAGGCAGAGACAGGAGGATTGCTGAGTTCGAGGCTTGCCTGGGCACCATAGTGAGCTCAGGGCCAGCCAGAACTACAAAGCGAGACCCTGTCTCAAAAAGCAAAAAAAAAAAAAAAAAAGAAACTAAATGAGCTAATTTCAAATGCTCTAGTTACCTGTGGCCTATTAACTTTCCAAGTTAATAATAGATGTATTTTTTACTTAGATAGACTTACAGTTAAATGTGTGTTTTGGAGTTTAGATTATGACATTTCTATTAAATATGACATATCTATTAAAAGTACTTAAAATCAGATTTTTCTGGCCAATTTTAACTAGTTTTAAGCAGCTGTCATAAGCAGCTAATTGCCTTTTGCTAAGTGTCCTGTGAAGCTGTGCTAAGTAATTACTGCTTCCTATCAAAAGCCTGTGGCCCAGCCGGGAGCGGCATGGTCCAGGGGCTGGATCTGTGGAGTTCTTCTCTACCCCGTAAAGAAGCCCCGATTCTTAACCCAGTGGGAAGCATGGGGGTTGGGGACCGTGAAATGGATGTGCACAGTTGCCTCTCGGGTCTGCGCTTGTCCAGGACAGCTCTTCTACGGGCACGAGGATTCTGCTCAGCAGGTGGGTGGGGTCCGAGGTGGTGGGTACTTGTAGGACGAACGTTGTCTCTCCCTTTCAGCAGGAGGGTTAAATGAGCCGTCGCAGGCAGCGCTGGGCGAGGGCCCTGTCCCCCTCGAGGTGGACGCCCTGGAGGGCTCTTCCGAAGTGGATGAGAATGATGTGACGCTGACCGCCGACAGGGGACAGACAGAGGTAGCCTTTCCCTTCAGGAGCGGGAGATTTCTTCTAATGGTTCTTGGATAAGAGGAAGCAAGATTGCCTGTGAAAAAACATGCTGTTTCATGCCTTTTCCTGTCCTGGCTTTGGTCTTTTGCAGTCCCGGGGATTTTACCTAGGGCCTCCTGGCTGCGAGGCAGGTGTCCTGCCACTGAGCTGCATGCACAGCCTTGCAGTTTTGTCCCAAGTATCTTTTGTTTTTCTTGGCAGTACAGGGTCGAGCCTGTGGGCTTGGCATTGAGCATCCTCAGCCCCTTTTTTGCTTTATTTTGAGTCAGGGTCTCACTGAGCTATTCAGTTGCCTGGGCTGGGTTGGAATTTACAAACATTCTGCCTCAGCCTCAGAGACTACTGGGAATATAGGGGTTCACCACTGTTCCTGGCTTCAAATGTCTTTTAAGTTTAAAACAATTTTTCCTATCAATTTATAATGTACATAGAAGAGTTTGTGAAACAGTCAGTGAGTGTATTATCCCAATTTTCCTTCTGCTTTGTATGGGTTTAATTTGATGTTTTCCAGCTTCCTGAGATGAATGCACAGCTCACTAATTTTCTGCTTTGCTTTCCTAATGGCATCTAACGGTATAATTTCCCCGAAAATGGAGATTTTCCTTTCACCTATTTTTTTTTTTTTGATACAGGGTCTCACTGTAGTTCAGGCTGACCCTCAGCTCACTGTGGAGCCCAGGCTAGCCTCGAGCTTAGCAATCCTCCTGCCTCTGCCTCCCGAGTGCTGGGATCACGGGCATGAGCCCATGTTGTATGTAGTTGCTGGGGATTGAACCAGGGGCCTTGCTCTTGCTAGGCAGGCGCCGGAACTACTGAGCTCAATCTCCAGCCCTCATCTTATTTTTTGACATCATAGTTTCATCATCAGTTCTGTTCAGTATATTTTCTAATTCCTTAAGGCTGTGAGGTGTTTTGTTTGTTTTGCTTGGGGTGTTTTATCTTGTTTGTTTGTTGATAGTACTGGGGATTGAATCTGTGTTTGTACGCTGAGCTACTGCCTCTGCCTTCTTTAGTTTATTTTGAGACAGGGTCTCCCTGAATTACTAAACTGCCCAGGCTGGACTCAGACTTGCAGGCCTTCTGACTCAGCCGTCCTGAGGACTGCTACTGCAAGCCTGCAGCACCGCGTCCAGCTTCTACGCCCAATGCATTTTGTCTGTTCACTTTTAAATGCATTGCTTACTTTCCCAGAATGTAAGATACACTTTATTCCACTTTAGATTTAAAAGCTGCTTGTTGCTTTGTCTTATTTATGTTGTATTTAAGGCCCCATGATGGAGTTCACTGAAGATTACCATTGTCTACAAACATTAGGATCTACCAGCTGAGGTTCATTTTATTTTGCTTGAAGAGTATTGCTTCTTCTAGTAGAAGTCTGCTGGTAATAAATTTTCTAAAAATGCCTCCATTTCCTCATCATTCTTGAATTGTATTTTTACTTGGAATAAAATTCTAGCTTAGGGGCCAGAGATTTAGCTCAGCGGTTCTGGTGCCTGCCTTGCAAGCACAAGGTCCCTGGTTTGATCCCGATCCCGGTAACCACATACAGTGATAAAATACCAGGCATGGTGACTCAGCCCCACCAGCAATCAGTACCACATACCACAAATGCCGGGCTTGGTGGCTCACACCTGTCATCCCAGCACTCAGGAGGCAGAGACAGGAGGATTGCTGAGTTCGAGGCTTGCCTGGGCTCCATAGTGAGCTCAGGGCCAGCCTGAACTACAAAGTGAGAACCTGTCTCAAAAAAACAAAAAAACTAGCTTAGAAACAACTTTTAGCTCTGCATTACTATTTTTTTTTTTTTTTTTTGCTTTTGAGACAGGGTCTTGCATTGTAGTTCAGGCTGGCCCTGAGCTCACTATGGTGCCCAGGCAAGCTGCCGCGAACTCAGCAATCCTCCTGTCCCTGCCTCCCGAGTGCTGGGATGACAGGCGTGAGCCACCACGTCTGGCATTGTGGTGTGCGGTGTTGATTGTTGACGCCCAGCATTATATGTGGTTACTGGGGATTGAACCCAGGGCCTTGTACTTGCGAGGCAGGCGCTGGAACCACTGAGCTAACCCTCAGGCCCCTGCATTACTATTTTATGTCATTAAAAAATTTTTTTTTCTTTTTTTTTCTTTTTGAAACAGGGTCTCGCTTTTGTAGTTCAGCCTGACCCTGAGCTCACTATGTAGTTCAGGCAAGCCTTGAACTCAGCAATCCTCCTGTCTCTGCCTCCCGAGTGCTGGGATGACAGGTGTGAGCCACCATGCCCGGCACTGTGGTATGTGGTGTTGATGGCTGGTGGGCGTGAGTCTCCACGCCCAGCATTGTATGTGGTTACTGGGGATCGAACTCAGGACCTTGCACTTGCGAGGCAGGTGCTGGAACCACTGAGCTAATCCTCCGGCCCCAATGTCATTTAATTTTAAAAATTGACGTAGTCTTACTGTTATTTCATTAAAGATAATGTGTCTTGTCCAAGTAGCTTTGAAAGTTTCTCTGTTTCTTTTTTCTTGTAATGTACTCAGGTGGCCTATTTTACCCTGCTGTTAGGAACATTGTTGCGATAACTCCAGGCTCAGGAAGAAGGCCTGTTTCAGGCCCCGTATGTTGGGTTCTCACAGGGACGTGAGTGAGCTCAGGCCTGCAGTTTATGCTGAGGGAACTGAGCTGATGAGCTTGGGGTGAGGCCCAGGTGAAGGCAATCCAGAGAGGTGTACCCTGCATGCTGGCATGTCAGCCTATCCCCGTTTGGTTTTTAATGTTCTGACAAAATTATTTTTAAAAGGGAATTTTATTTATATATGCATATGTTAACTGTACTGCTTATTTTATGTGTTCCCTGAGACACTGCGTCTCCATCGACGCACAAGGTGTGTGCGTGTTGGGCGAGTTGGCGGGGCTCCCCCTGAGGTGTGCGTGCCCTTTCCACCCCACACTCCCGCCCTGGTCTCCAGCCGCCTCCGGACTGCTTTCCTCTCACTGTCCCAGGAGCACAGCCGTGCTCAGCCCCGCCCCCGGCCGCCGGGACTCTGGGAGGAGCTCCTGGTGTGGGGCCTGCTGCTCTGATGATGGGGTTTCTTCTCAGAAATTTCTGGTGCCTTAATTTTATGTGCTCTTTCTCCTAAAGCTCTTTGTTAGCTTCAAGAGGCTATTCTGGATATGCTGTCAGTCCTGGTTGTTCTCAGCAGGAGATTATGTTACCTACTCTGCTATTGCTGAAGACAGAAGTCTTAACTTTGTGTTTTTTGTTAAAAGGTTTTATAGTTCTTTACTATTGAACCCGTTTCAATTTTTTTACCCGTAGTTCTTATTTATGTATTGCTTATAAATAATTTGAACAATTGAATGAAATTGCGAAGAATTATACTTTAAACAGAGGCTCCAAGTCTTCTCTGATTCAGTATTTTGAATTTTTGTGTTCCTTTATTTTCTGATTCCGTTTTAGCATTCTTTAAATCATGAGGCTTTTTAATGACATGGTCCTGTGGGATGAAGGTGGTAACAGGGACCTTCTGTTGTCTGGGGAGCCGATGTGGCCCTGACCCGCCTCGCTCTGTGTGAGTGGAGTCGGTGATAGCTCTCTGTGCGTTGGGTGCCGTAGCTGACTTGATGCTGGTGTTTGCTGTTAGGACTGGTGGTGTTAGTGCTTCTGCCATGGTCGCTTCTCTGCTGCAGGTTCACTCTGTGTCCTAACCTTGATGGAAAATCATAATAGAGAGGCAGACTTTCCCGTATCTTCTTGACAGTGCATTGTTACGATTGCGCTATTTTATTAGTTACAGCCGTTGCTGTCTTCATGCCCCAGTCTAGCCCAGCTTTGTTCTAGGTCTTTCTGAGCAGCGCACAGTGTGGCGTTAGGGTTCAGGCCCGCCGCTGGGCCTCAGAGCCCTTCCCCAGACAGTGGAAGTGAAGATGCTGTGGAAGTCGCCTGAGTTTTCCTGACGTATGCTTTCCAACTTCTAGGACACTTTCTCTAGGGATCAGAAACTCCAGGAACACAAGGAGGAGCCGTCTGGCCACGGTGATTCCATGCTTAGGATCAGCACCATCGCCTCGGCCATTGCCGACGCCTCTGTCAGTGTGGATCCCGCCCAGCTTGCTGCCATGATGAAGGGCCTGAGAAACAGAGGCAGAGGCGGGCCCGCGCAGGGCCGCAGCGAGCACGGGGACTGCTGCGCATCATCCCGCTGCTCTCCTGGAGACTTGGAGACAAGCCACGGCTCCTGTGCATTTGATATGGAGAAGTACCTCGTGAAAACGGAAGTTAGTCGGTGTGAAGGTGGCTTAGCAATTTCTGGTGTGTCAAGAGTTGGCCTGGTGGACATTTGGGATTTATCTGGACTGAAAGAGCGGACCATTCAGGGTCCCCGCGCCATCGGCTCTTGTGCTGCCAGGGTGAGTGTGCAGGAACCAGGAGCGCGGGCAGCCGCTGCATCTCCCGGTGGCCACGGAGCGAGTGACAGCCAGCGCCCATCAAAGCCTGCTCTCAACAGTCTGACGGAGAGCGAGAGTGCAGCCGCGGACGGGCAGACACGCACTGCTGAGCGCGCCTCGCCTTCCGCGGAGGAGGCGGCCTCCGTGTCCACGAGAGCACCCCTTTCCCTGCCGGAAGAGAGTGGAGGAGGACAGAGGCGGAGGCAGGAGGCCCTTAGGGACAGGGCGGGGACTATCGGGGAGCGCTGTGTTGTCTCCCCTGGAAGTGAGGGTAAGTACCCGAGTGCTGCCTGTGTGCAGAGACTTGTGTGCTGTGTTTTCTCTTCTCACCGGGAAATGTGCCTTCCCTGCAGACTGGAGGACAACCTCTTCGGAGTGTGGCGGGGCTGGCCCGGAGGAGGAGCGGGAGAGCTTCCGGCCGTCCACCTCCCCGCTCAGCCACTCCTCGCCCAGCGAGGGCTCCGGGGCGAGCCTGTCAGGGTGCGTTCTCTCCGGGGTGCTGTGAGGCGATGGCAGTGTGTGCTCTGTGTAAGAAAGCTAGAACAGAATACAGAAGAAAAGACACTTACTTTTAGGTTCATTTCCCAAAGGTAACCGTTGTAAATATCTTGTGAATTTCTGCTTGTCTTGCGTGGATTTCTGTACCCTGCTTTTTTTTTTTTTTTTTTTTTTTTGAGACAGGGTCTTGCTTTGTAGTTCAGGCTGGCCCTGTGCTCACTAGGTAGCCCAGGCAAGCTGCTGCGAACTCAGCAATCCTCCTGCAGGCGTGAGCCACCATGCCCGGCACTGTGGTATGTGGTATCGATTGCTGGTGGGCGTGAGTCTTCACGCCCAGCATTGTATGTGGTTTCCGGGGATCGAACTCAGGACCTTGAGCTTGCGAGGCAGGCGCCGGAACCACTGAGCTAATCCTCCGGCCCTGTACCCTGCTTTTTTAGAGGGGTCCTATTGTTTTGTCTCCAGTTGTTAGAAACGTACTAGCAAGTCTTTTGATGACACAATTTAATGTAGGTTATTTTTCTAAGTCTGACATTCAAGTTTCGGTTTTCTCTGCATGTCCATTGCTAAGGTGAACATTCTGAACTCTGCAAAAAAGGGGGGAAAAGAAAGACATGTCAAGTCCCCCGGAGTTAAGGGGTACCTGGAAGCAGAGGGCAGTGTTCCGTAGGTGTAACCGCATCTCTTGGGCCCTGTGCTCTTTCACACCGTGACAGTGGTTTTCACCCCCCTCCTGTGTCTGGGCTGGAAGCCCTATGACAAGTGTTGGGGAATGTATAAAGCAGAAATTTTGTGTGTGTGTGTGTGTGCGTGCGCGCACGCGCGCATGTGTGCCCATGCATGTGTGGGCATGTGTGCACACCCTGCAGGAATGTGGAGTCTCATACTGTTGCTTTTCAATCTTTTTTTAACTTAACATGATGGATGCCTTTGTGAACCATTGATAGGATTTATTAGCAGGGCTGGGGATTTAGCTCAGTGGTTCCGGTGTCTACCTGGTAAGTGCAAGGTCCTGAGTTCGAGTCCCTGTACCACACACCACAGTGCCAGGCATGGTGGCTCACGCCTGTCATCCAGCACTTGGGAGGCAGAAGCAGGAGGGTTGCTGTGAGTTTGAGGCTTACCTGAGCAGCATAGTGAGATCAGGGTCAGCCTGGACTACAAAGTGAGATAGACCCTGTCTCAAAAGAACTAAAAAGAAAAAAAAAAGAAAGGGTTTATTGACTGAGTCCTTCTTACGTTTGCCACTCGGGGCCTAGGATGTGCCAGACCAGTGCTGTCCTGAGCTGTGCCCAGTCGAGAGAGTTTGGGTTTTAAGGCTGCAGGATGTTCTGTGGTGCCTCCTTCCTCCCACAGGAGCGTGAAGGTCCTTGCCTGTTAGTGAGAGCCCTTTTTGTGAGGTTGTTAATTTTTTCCTAAGGAAACATTCTGATGCCTCCCACCTGCTCTGCGGGGGGCTCTGCTGGAAGCGGCCCTGCTCTGTGTGTGGACGTGTGTGCTCCGGTCAGTGCACCTGACTGTCCATGGTGCGCTCTTCACCTTGGCTCTCTGAGGAAAGGAAATTTTGTTACTTTCGTGCACGCCTTCTTACTAAGTACTCCAACCCGTAGCTTAGGAGGTAGTTGCTCAGCAGAAGTAGACACGACTCTGAGACTGTGCACTGTAAGCAGCGAGTGCCCTGAGAGGGGCAGGAGCAGTGGTTGCTGGTGGGGATGGTGCTGACTAAAGGGTGGTGACTGGCCCTGGGCTCTCTGTCTTGCAGGGGCACCTTGGAAGCCCTCGACTCGGGAGTCGGTGCCCGGAAGTCCCCCGCCGAGAGTGAGCTGTCCCGGCTGGCCTGTTCCCAGGCTGACCCGAGCGGACCGAGTCCCGTGTCTGGATGGGAGGCCGTCTGTCCTGCCTCCAGCACTGACGGTGCGCGGCAGGTGGGCTCTCCTCTCCCTGTTCTTCAGTGGGCTTCACGTCCCCTTGGGGTCTGTGCTGCCCTTTCATCTGCAGAAGGGAGAGAGGGAGAGACTGAGCACGAGTGTGCGTGTGTCCATGTGGTCAGTGGGGGACCAGGCGCCTCAGGGTCACCCCAAGAGCTGTGTGGGTCTGAGGCACCCTGTGTGTGCGCCCTGCGGGTTCCAAGTGGTGACAGACCCCAGCGGCAGGGCTCAGCAGAGGAGCGAGAGGGCCAGTCAGCGTGGGGACCCTCATTTGCACAGCAGCGTGTGTCACACGGGGAGGAAGCCAAGGCACGACGGAGGCAGATGAGGGGGGAAGCTGTGTGCTATGCTGCAGGCACCCTGAAAGCCGAGGGAGGCTGCGGTGACTCTCAGACACGGGGCGGGCCGGGAAGGAAGGCAAGAGCGGATATGGGAGCGACTTGGCTGTTAGGTTCGGGAGGTGAACACTTGCAAGCTGGGCAGGAAGGAACCTTGCGGCCAGGGGCTCAGCTGTGTGCGTCCCTTGCGGCTAAGGGCGCAGCCGTGTGCGTCCCTTGCGGCCAGGGGCACAGCCGTGTGCGTCCCTTGCGGCCAGGGGCACAGCCGTGTGCGTCCCTTGCGGCCAGGGGCACAGCTGTGTGCGTCCCTTGCGGCTAAGGGCGCAGCCGTGTGCGTCCCTTGCGGCCAGGGGCGCAGCCGTTACTGTCCCGAGAGGTCAGCGGGAGGGGTCAGGAGCGCTTGTCTCGCCTCCTGGGTCTCTTTCGATTTCCAAAGCTTGGTGCACTGGGCATGGAGGAGCACGGTGGGAACCAGGCAGGTTTGCCACAAGGCTGTGTGGCCATTTGGGTTGCAGAGGGCACAGACTCACACTGAGGTCTGCCCTGGGGCAGCTTGCGTTTTCCTGGGTTTTCTTGCACGTGCGTTGTGAACGTGCGTGTCCAGCTTCGCAGCCAGCTGAGGGGGCCTGCTCTGCGCACACTGACAAGCCACGCGCAGCGCTCCGGAGTGACTCTACTGTGCTCTGTGGGTCCGTGGAGGCTGTGCTCCTGATGCAGCCAGGAGGCAGGTGGCGCGTCCCTGACCTCACACGCCCCCTGAGGGGCAGCGCAGGGGACCATGCAGTCACCTGCTGATTCACCCTGAATATGCACATCTTCATCACTTCCATAACCAGCAAGGGATCTGGGCTTTGCTGTCAGTATTTGTATTTCTAAAGCTTTGGTCCAGGAGAAATTTCCAAACCCAGAGCCAAGCCTAGGCAGAGGGGATCAGTGTGTCCTGAGTGAGAATGCCAGCAGGTCCTCCTGCAAGCCCCAGGTGTCACTGGCACACATGTGACGCTGGCGAGAACTAAACACTGCAGACATAGGGCCACACAGGCTTAGAAGCTGGAGCAGACTCAGCTGACACAGCCTGCAGGCATGTGCAGCCCGGCGCAGACACGGGTGTCGTGGGTTCATGGGCCTGTGGGACGCCCTCTGTGACCTCATGTCCTTGTCGCTGGCAGCCAGCTTGTTCCTCATTCCTGTTACTAAATTATCCCGATTTTTATTACAAAGCCTGCAAAATGAAGTCCCTGAAACTTGCACCCTGCTCGATTCTGTGAAAAAAAATTTTTTTTTTCGCAGTACTGGGGATCGAACTCAAGCCCTTGTGCATCCAAGGTTGATGCGGTACCACTTGAGCCAAGTCCCCAGCCTGATTCTGTGAATTTTTGAGGCATCCTTAGTGTACATCACCCATCTCTCTACCTCAGGTTACAGTGATTTTTACAGAGCAGGGAGTACAGTTTCCTATGGAACTGTGACTGCCTGCCACAGTCACAAGGCTGGTTTTTGGCATAGGCTGCCCCTCGGGTCGTGCAGTGTAGACCTCACTCCCCTCGAGGCCACACCACCTGGCTTGGGATTTGCCAGACTTGCTTATCTGTGGGTGACCCCAAACACTTGTTGCACGCAGAGCGATCTCGCCAGTGAGCTGAGCACCACGATCGTCTGTGCCAGTCCAGTGCCCCCCGAGGAAGAGGTGGAGCTCTCCATGCAGCAGCGTGGCTTCTGGAGCGAGTCTGGTGTGAGGAGAGTGGCTTCGGCTGCCTCTGTGACCGGCCGCGCTCAGCACACAGATCCCAGCTCCCCCGCAAGCCAGGACCCTTCCTCCCTGAGCGGAGAGCTGTGGCAACCCCAGGAGGGAGACAGGATGTCCCGCCAAGGGAACGGCCAGGGCCTGGGCCAGCCGGATCTCGGGCACCGGCCTGGGCCGACACCTCCGCTCACGGCCCTGTGCCAGAAGCCTGTGGATGGAGGTGAGAGGACAGCTTCTGGAGGAACCAGCAGCAGCGAGTCCAGGGCCCAGGTGCCCCACCGGAGCGTCCTCGGGCACCAGCTTGCCCCTGGCGCTGAGGTGCAGAGTGTGCCCTCTGCGCGCCCTGCACTCTGGGCTGGGGCACCTCTCGCCACAGCCCCCGCGGCCCAGCAGTGTGTGGGGACGCACGTGGCCTGGCCTCCGCTGGGCCGTGCAGGCGGCACCTCTGTCTGCGGATTCCCGGGCTGCCCTGCCTGCCCTGCCAGGGCAGGGGAGTGTGTGCAGGACCCCGTGGCTATGGGGATCTGTCTTGGGCCGAGTCTCATGTCCAGACCGCTGGGCCCCTCTGCCCTCTGTCCCCCGTGTTCCGACACCTTGTATCAGAACCTCCACAGCATGGCAAAACCTTTTCCCGGGCACCCTGCCAGCGCAGACTGTGGGATTGAGCACTGGAACTCAGGGATGGAGGCAGGACTTGGTAAGATGCTTTTTCTCTTATTGTGAATTGTTACCTAATTCTTTATTTTTTGCATTACCAAGGATCGAACTTGGGCCTTGTGCTTCAGCTAAATCCCTGGCCCTCTGTTGTCTGAAATTTGAATGTTCTCAAATGGGTCCAAGAAACGAGTCTGTTTGCAGAAAGTATTAGTTGCCCTGTAGATATTAGTACAAGCTCTTGCTATATAGTCCAGGCTGGCCTCAAACTCATAGCAGTCTTCCTGCCTCAGCCTCCCAAGTACTGGGATGAACACATTCTCACCAGTTTGAACCACTGGTGATACAGACTGTCCTGGTGGTGGAAATGGTGCCCTGATACCTGAGGCAATCACGTATACACCACGGGCAGTTCCAGCCCCCGCAGTGAGACGGAAGTGACGGCCCTGTCGTGAACACGCTAAGGTGTGCACCAGCGTGCCCACCCAGCTTTGGCCTCAATGTCACGTTACTTCGTTGTTCTCTCTGTATATCAGTATATCAACTGCAGGACCCTACGCTGGCCGGGCAGGTGCAGCACACTGCATTATGTGCCCGGCTCTCTCGGTCCTACATTGAGGTCTCTGTGGCGTTTCCAGGCATGTCCCCGTGGCTGACTGAGAACGTTGCCGGTGCACATGCAGGTGGACAGCACCCTCGCCCATTCAGCTCTGTGCGTGGGTCTTTCTGGTCTCCGCCACGGAGAGGGGTCTGCAGGCTGAGAGCCGGCGAGCACTCGTGTGCTGGCTGCTGCTGCTCCTGGCAGCGCAGTGGGGCCTGCGCTCTCTTGGTGCAGGGTGTCTCGCCCATGGAGTGCTGTCTTCCTGTCTCACCCAGGGTCCCTGAGCACGTGAGGATGGGGAAGCCCAGGGAGGCTTCCAGAACTGAGCAGGCAGGCACATCTGGAATGTGTGCTGTTCAGGGTCCTGGGAGGCAGCGTCTCACTGTGCTGTTTGGTCTGACCTTGAACTCACTATGCCCTCCAGGCTAGGACCTTCAAATTCACAGCAGTCCTCCTGCTTCAGCCTCCCAAGTGCTGGGACTACAGGCTCACAGGGGTCATTTTTGCTTCGTCATGGATTTTGGAGAGAAGAAAGGGCGAGGTTAGCAGCTGGCAGTGAGAGCACAGGGCTGATTTGCTGTCCCTTGCGAGTCCACCAGTTTGAGTCATCTTGCTTTTCTGGGCCGGCTGAGCAGACTGCGTTTCTGGGCCCTGGGTCCTGCAGGCAGCCTCTGTCCCGAGGACCAGAAAGCACCGCGGAACTT
>PVIC010020325.1:0-29604 GCA_004025085.1 Thryonomys swinderianus | reverse complement strand
ACAGGGTCTCACTTTGTAGTTCAGGCTGGCCCTGAGCTCACTGTGGTGCCCAGGCAAGCTGCCACGAACTCAGCAATCCTCCTGTCTCTGCCTCCCGAGTGCTGGGATTATAGGCGTGAGCCACCACGTCCAGCATTGTGGTATGTGGTGTTGATTGTTGGTGGGCATGTCTCCACACCCAGCATTCTATGTGGTTACCGGGGATCGAACTCAGGTCCTTGCGCTTGTGAGGCAGGCACCAGAACCACTGAGCTAACCCTCCGGCCCAGATGGGCATTTTTTAATTTGAGTTCTGTTCAGACCTCTGCCTGTGTGTTCAGGAATTTTTCCTGCCTTACCTTCCACCAAACTAAGTACTTTTGATTTAATATTTAGATCTTTGATCGATTTTCATTTTATTTTAGTACCTGGAGATGGATAAGGGTCTGTCTTCAATCTTCTTTCTGCATGTGGATAACTAGCCTTTTTGGCATTACTGGCTAAATAGGTTGTGTATGTTTTGGGGCCATTGGTCATAAAGCACATGGCTACATGTTCCTAGAATTATTTTTGCACCCTCTATTTTGTTCCATTAATCCATGTGTCTGTTTTGGTGCCAGTACCATCCTGTTTCTGTTTTTGTTTCTTTTTGTTTGTTTTATCATGTAGCTTTGTAACATAATTTGAAATCTGAATATGATGCCACCTGCTTTACTCTTCTTACCCAAGAGATTTTGCTATTTTGGATCTTTTCCAGTTCCATATGAATTTGAGGATCATTTTTTGCAGTTGGGTGAGGAATGCTGTTGGTATTTTGAGTTTGATTGCATTAAGTCTGTGTTAGTTTTAGAAGTATGGCCATTTTGACAATATAGATTGTGCCTCTGCAGGAGCAAGGGGTATCTTTCCATTTTCTAACATCTTTGATCTTTTTTAGAGCATTATAGTTTTCACTGTAGTGGTCTTTCATTTCCTGGATTAGGTTAATTCTTAATTCTCAGTAGGTTCATTATTGGTATAGGAACTCTGTTGATTTCTTGTTGATTTTTTATCCTGCTACATTGCTGATTGCCTTTTTTTTCTTTTTCTTTTTCTTTTTTTTTTTTGAGGCAGGGTCTCGCTTTTGTAGTTCAGGCTGGCCTTGAGCTCACTATGTAGCCCAGGCAAGCCTCAAACTCAGCAATCCTCCTGCCTCTGTCTCCTGAGTGCTGGGATTACAGGCGTGAGTCACCACGCCCAGCCCTGTGGTATGTGGTACTGATTGCTGGTGGGTGTGAGTCACCACACCCAGTATTGTATGTGGTTACCTATTGAACCAGGGACCTTGTGCTGGCACTGGAACCACTGAGCTAAATGTCCGGCCCACTCATTGCTTATTAATTCCAGAAGTTTTTTAATGTTTTTTTTTGGGGGGGGAATATTCCATGGCTCATGTTATCTGCAAATAATAATAGGAATTCTTCCTTTTCTGTACATATTCATTTTACTTATTTCTCTTTCCTGATTGCTTTTACTGATGTTTTGCGTACTTTATTGAACAGGAGTGGTAACAGTGGACATCTTTGTCTTGTTCTAGATTATATAGAAAACAGCTTCTCTTCATATCATATATGATGTTAGTCACTAGTTTGTCATAAGTGCTTTTATCAGATTGAGGTAAGATCCTTCCATACTTAATTTTCTTCAGGATTTTTATCATGAACAGGTGTTGGATTTTGTCAGATGCTTTTTCTGCATCTATTAGTATGATCATGTAGATTTTGTCCTTACTTCTGTTTCTGTGGTATATATTATTGCATACGTTGAACCATCCATGTATCCATGGGATGAAACCTTTTTGATCAAGATGTGTGATCTTTTTTAATTGTTTCTATTCTATTTGCCAGAATTTTCTTGAGTATTTTTACATCTGTGTTCATTAAAGAGATTAGCTTCTGGGTCGTTGTTTAGTTTTGGAATCAGTGATGTTGGTTTTCATGAGTGAATTTGGAAGTACTCCTTTCTTATTAGTTTTTAAAGAGTTTGAAGAAAATGATATTACAACTTCCATAAAAGGTTTTGTGAAATTCAATGGTGAATCCAGCCACTTAAGGTGGCAGTTTTTTTTTTAATTACTGCAGGTTTATTTATGGCTTGTTATTGGATTTTTCTGAATTTTTATGTCTTCTTAGATCAGTTTTGGTAATCTGTATATGTGGAGTCATGTATCTATTTTATAGTTCATTAGAGTACAATTTTTTGTTATAGTTACAATCTTTGAGATTTTGATGGTATCTGCTGTTCTTTTTCTGTTTTCATTTTTATTTGCATTGATGTCTTTTCTTTCCTGTTCTTGGTAAGTTTCCTAAGGGTTTATCTGTAATTCATTCTTTCAAAGGATTGTTCTTAGATTCATTAATTTTTTGTTATAATCATTGTGACTTTCCTCTTTAATGTAGATTTGGGTTTGGGCTGTTGTTTTTTATGTATCTTGAGATTCATGATTTACTTGAGTTGATTGTTTTTCTAAGGTGAACATAGGGTGCAGCAAACTTCCCCCTTAGAACAGCTTTTGCTGTGACTCATAGTTTCTATGAGCTGTCTGATTTCTTTGTCTATCTTTGACCCCCTAAGCATTCAGAAGTGTGGTATTTACTATCCAAATGTTTATGAATTTTCTGTGGCTTCTTTTGTGGGTGATTTCAGTTCTTTAGTATATACTTAAGCAGGTTTTATAGACTAGAATGTGGTTTACTTTGGAGAAAATATGTGATGTTGACAAAAATGTGTATTTTATTACAGTAGGATAGAATTATAGTATTCTATTATAGTAGAATAGAAAGTTTGGTTCAGCTCTGATATTTGTTGTTTCTTGTTTCTTTGATCTCTCTTTGTGAAAATGGGGTATTGAGATCAGCATCATTGTATTTTGGTTTGGTCTTTTATATGCAGCAATGGCTTAATGAAGTCAGGTCTTCTAGTATGCAGTGCACGTATATTTACAACTAAGTCCCCTTTCCAGTGAATTATTTCTGTAAGTAATATGTGGGAACTGCTTTGCCTATTGTGATCAGCTTTAGTTTACAGTTCACTTTTCCTGAGAATAAAATTACTACCTCTCTTGCTTTGGGAATCTTGATACATATGTTCTGTCCTTTGACACTTAGTCTGTGAATTGTCTTTTTGCATTAGATGAGTTTCTTGAATGCAGCAGAGTTGGATTCTGTTTTTTTTTTTTTTTTTTTTTTTGCTTTTTGAGACAGGGTCTCGCTTTGTAGTTCAGGCTGGCCCTGAGCTCACTATGGTGCCCAGGCAAGCCGCCATGAACTCAGCAATACTCCTGTCTCTGCCTCCCGAGTGCTGGGATTACAGGCGTGAGCCACCATGTTCAGCATTGTGGTATGCGGTGTTGATTGTTGGTGGGCATGTCTCCATGCCCAGCATTATATGTGGTTACCCGGGATCGAACTCAGGTCCTTGTGCTTGCGAGGCAGGCGCTGGAACCACTGAGCTAATACTCCAGCCCCCTGGATTCTGTTTTTTGATGCATTCTGCCAGTCTGTCTTTTAACTGAGGAGCTGAGACTAATTACATTGAGAGTTATTACTGATAGTGATTGATTTGTTCTGCGATTGCATTCTTTTTCTGCTAGTGACTCCTTTATTTTCCTTTTTTGCTTACTCACCTTACTTGATATATTCATTACAGCTGTTTTATGGGGTCATGCTTCATTGTATTTTTCTTGGTTATTGAGCATTTTTTGAGAGCTGGTTTGGTGTTCAGGTATCTCAAGAGGTTCTGTGTCATAGGATGTCGTTATTTCTCCATCAATTTAGAAAGATCGTTTTGCCAAATATGTTAGCTTGGTTTGGAAGTTGTTTACTTTTGGGACTTAAAGTGCTTACGTCAAGCTCTTTTGGCCTTTAAAGTTTGTATTTAGAAGCTTGCTGTAATCCTGATGGGTTGACTTTTGTACATGATTTTTTGCTTTTCTGTGATAGCTTTCAAGATTCAAGTTAGATATCTGGGCTTTTAACTTTGATCTGTCATTGGGAGATTCATTTTTCATCACTAATAATTGGTATTCTGTGAGTCTAACCCATGTTCAGGACTTTCCTCGTACCTGCAGTTTTCCATTATGAATTTCTATTTTATTCCATGTGTACATCTTCAAATCTTTCTCACTCTATTTAAGGTATGTCTTCTTATCATCTGGTAGATGTTGCATGAATTTTGCTTGTTCTTCTTTTGTGTTTAAAGCTTCTTTGTGTATTTTGTCACAATTTTCTGTTTGTCATTGATCACTGATTTTAGAAACCCTATCTTCACACTGGCCATTTCTGTGCTTATGATTTCTATATAATTTTTTTTAATTACCAATAGCAAGGTTGTCATAACCATAATTACCAGAGTAATAATAGCTATGAAAACAAAACCTTTCAGATACTTTTCATAGCATGCACCAGAGCTGCAGTGCCACTCCCTTTACACTGGGTTACTCTCCAGTTTGATGAACCAGGTCTTCTCTGTGACTCCTTCTCTCCAGGCCTGCTGGGCTGCTGCTCTGCCCAGTTGTGTGTTTTAAGAGGGCTCTGGACATTTTGAGCTCAGCCCTTGCAGGTCCATGACATTGGTGGGTCTGTGGTGGAGACCATGGGCTGTTCCTACGCTAGGCCTCTTTCTCCCTCACAGTCAGGCTTCACTGTGGCCCTGTTCTCTGACTTGGAGAACTGCTTTTCCCTCCCTTTCGCCTCCTGAGTCCTGAACTTCAGGACTTCCTCCCCACCTTCCCTCCCCGCAGCCACTGTGGGCCTGGCCGGTACTGAATGTCTATGTACAGAGCTCTTGCTCTGGTTGTGTGTGTAGAGGGTGGCCTAGTAAGTACAAAATCACTGTCTGGCAGGACCTCTTCTCTCTGTTTCCACCACCTTCTGCCCCAGCCCTGCGCATGAACTTAGGGCCATTGTTTGAGGTTTCCTTGAGGCCCTGGGTTGAAGTCATCCGACTCTGTTGTACCCATTGTGGAGGGTGACCAGTTTGCTGGATCTGCCGGACTCCGAAGGCTGGCTTGCTCTCTCAGACCAGCCCTTCCCCAGGTGCTAAGTCTGGGAATGAGGGATGGTACCACGATCCGGGCCTGGACTGCTCTTCCCTCTCCCATCCTCTGTCAACACTTTAGTCTAGCTGGATATCTTTTCATTTGTCCTCCTTGCCCCTCCCTCATGGGGGGTCACTTTTCTTCAGCACAGAATGGGAGGCACAGGCCATCTCCGTGGCCCTTAGTGGGCCACATCAGGATGGCACAGTTGTATTCAGGCACTGTGCCAAGTCTTCTGTACTCTGACAAAACGCTGGGCTCTGTGCTCATAACTTCTGCATACTTTTGGGAAAATATTTCCTATATTGTTTGGAGTCTTGATTTTTTTTCTTTGTTACAAAACTTAATTCTAATTAAAAGTTTCTGGCTTTTATTTTCAAAATTTGTAAAAACCATTTCTGTGTTTAAAATGCCTCCCCCACTTACCCCATTGTTGTGACCGCTTTCTGAAGCAGTTCTGGAAATCCTTTCTCATGAGTCACTTTAGTTGTACTGTCTTCAGCTGCCTGGTGTCCTGAATCAATTCAAAAGGTTTACCTTCCATGGTCATTTTAACTTTAGGGAAAACCCCGAAGGTGCACAGTATCAGATCCAATGAATTTGGCAAATGAGAACACAAGGTGATGTTTTTAGGAGCCTGCTTTTCCATTGGCTGACAGTACACAGCAGCCTTTACTACATTTTTTATTATACCTCATGAGGATCCCCACAGAGAGGACATCCAGAACTGCATCATAAAGTGCCAAGAGCTCTGGGGTAAGCATGTTTCACTGGGGGAAGTATTTTGATGGGGAGGAGTTAATGGCAATATTGGGGCATTTCCTGTAAAGAGTTTTAAAGAAATAAACATTTGCTGTACTTTTTTATCAAATCCTTGTATATGTAAGGAGTTAGTGCATAGAATTAGAAGAGGATGGAGACTGAAACTCCAGAAGATCATTTTCTAAGGGCAAGGTACAAAAGAAAAGGTACAGAAGAAGACTGAAAAGCAAGAAAATATTAATGATAGAAAACTAACTGCATTGCATAAGAAGGAATATGAAGTGACTGAGTTTACATTAGTCTTTACTGAAATTCTTAATATAGAGAGTGGATGGAAAGCAAAGAAAGTGTACATGGTAAGTGAAGAATTTTTTTAATATTAGAGATTCTAGGTTGATGGGCTAAACTAGTGGGTCAGATAAGATGGAAGGAAAGTATCTGAAAGGGTGGCTAATGGAACAGTGTCATCCTGTTCTTGAGGAACTGATATTAAAAACATTCAAGATAAATGCTTTTGAAAGGAAGATAAATGCCTCTTTAGATTTCAAGTAAGGGAGAAAAGATATGGGTGATACTGTCTGGGAGCAGGCAGGAAGTGGCATTGCTCTGTGATTGTCTTAATTTGCTGTGAAGTAGAAGTTGGGGTCATTTCCTGAGACTTCACTGGAGCATGAGGTAGACACTGGAAGAAAGTGTCATAAGGTTTTGATAGCCGGGGACAGGGACTAGAAGAAGGGTCTGACTGCAGAGAAGGTGACGACAGGTCAGCATGCAAAGGGACTGAATTAAATTATCATATCTTCGTTGAACAAATCTACACAACTAGTCTGATTGTTCTTCCCCACTGATTAGGCTGTTTGGGGAAGGAAAACAGGACTGGGATGGAAAGCAAAGTGCAAGCTGAGTGTTAGAAAGGAGAGTGATCCAAGGTTCCAGATGCGTAGGAAGTAAGGGAAGAGACTAAAATTCAGACGGGAGTGAAAGAGGCAATGCGATTAACACATGCAGTCAGGGTCACTGTGCTTTGTAGGAAGAAGTGATAGCTAACATTGGTGATGAGAATAAATAGCACTTAATTTAATTTTCCAAATTTAATTTATTAGTGACATAGTTCCATGTATTTTTTTTATTTTGCACTGTTTAAATACATCACAAATATTGTTAACTGATAATGCCTTAGGTTGTTCTCTTTGGCTTGATGCACATGGAATGAAAAGTGAGTGTGGAGCTGGTTAGCATTTTCCTTTGAACAAAGGGAGCAGTGACCTTGAAGAGCCACAGTAGATCCTGTTCCTCAGACTGTTACAGTCATGTTGAAACCTTATCAGATAACAAAAATGAGTTAAGGTTTCACTATTATGTTGTGCTGGTAAAAGCAACTTTAAAATGTTCCTGTTCTGCCACTGCATGAATTTGTGTATTATAGCTTTAGTCAAATGATACACTTGCCTATAACTTTTTTTATGAAGCACAGTTCGATATTTTTTTCAGTATGATCTAATTTACTGTGGTTAAATGCCTGTTTTTGAGCCACTGAGTATTTTTAAACAATTTAGTTGACTCATCCTTTGAAATGTTATTTTGCAAAACAAAAACCTGGCCTTAGGTTTATGAATTGGGTTTTTTTTCTCCCAGCCTTTTTAATTATCTGTAGTACTTGTCTAAGTTCTAAATCTGCCTGTACATACTTCATATGACAGAGGGTAATTCAGTTTGGGGCAGCAGGTTTAGTTATTTTCTTTAAAAAATTTTAAATACTGATAATGAAAGGTGAAGTAGTAGATTCGAACATAAATTTGACACACGTGGGTAGTGATGAGGGGCGCGGTGCTGAGGCACTAAGGCGGCAGCAGCACTTAAGCTGGGCTGTGGAGAAAACAGCGAGTGAGTGGTCCATGGTGGCTGTACTTGAGTGGAGTAGGTGATGGGGGAAGCTGCAATACTGTAACACACTTAAGGCAGCCTTTGTGTCCCTTACACATAACACAATTTTAGAGAATGATGTTTAGATTTGGAAATGAAATTATAGGATGATAATTAAAATTTCTTCCAAGAAAACTAATCTGCCTGTGAAATTTAAGGGAGCAATTTTTTAAAAATTCATAAATGATTCCTTATCAATAGTAAACACATTTTAGAAACATTTGAGGTTATCTGACGTTTATGAAACATACAAAAATACCATTCAAACTCATTTTGAATGTTTAGTACTCAAGAGTCATTTTTCTAAAAAGTTTACTCTGTGCTTAAAATAATGTTAAGAGTACAAAGATTTAGGAATCATACTATATTACTGTAATTATAAAATTCTCATAATACTATTTAATTATTCTGACAAATACCCTACAAGGTTTATATGTTTAAAGTAAGTCAACTGAGCAAATTAAGAATCAGGTTTTGTATATGAAAAAAGACCTTTGCCTTTCTGTATTTATGTTCTTTAATTAATACTCAATAAACATTAATATATAGATAATTCATGTGTAAATTCATATATAAATTAATAAAACAGTTTTAAATAAGCAGGCTTATTAAAAGGAACACATACATTTGGAAACTATAAATATTTGAGTGAAAGCAGGAAACTTAAAGACCAGTGTGTCCTAATGGACAAACACAGTAGACATTTTATACATGTTATAATCATGGTCAACATTGAGAATTTGTACCAGTACATGACATGACTTAATTCTTATTTTTCCCCTTCCCCTGCTCCTCCAAATCCCCCAACCCTATATACATAAGCTTTGTTTCCTTTTTTTAATCACATTTTTTCTTTACCTTCTTTACTTACCCCTACCCCTTTTCCCTTTGAATATTTTCTTACTATTTCACAATACGTCATACATTTTAGAACTCATTTACACCTTCAATTCCTCATATCAGAGTATTACAAATCTGCGTCCTATTTATTTCACTTATGAGTATGTTTTCAAGGTATGTCCATTTGAGTATAAATGTCTCAAACTGAAAGAATGCTTTATGGCAGATAAATACTCTAGAAGACCCTCATCTTCTTTATCCAGTCTCCAGCTGATGGACACTTCACAGTAGATATTTTAAGCACAGGGTTAAATTTTGAGACAATGTCAAACGAAAGACATAAGCATAAATTAGAAGCCATCATAACCTAAACTTGGCATGTCACTGTAACAGTGAGTTATGGCAGGAGCATTGAGTATGTGAATACCGAGGGGTCAAGGAAGTTTCCCAAATAGCTACTTTTTTGAAATCCAGGAACCCCAAGTCTTATTTCTGCTGTCCCACTGAATTAATTTTAAGCACATTTGTGTTGTCTCTCTGGATATTAAGATAACTGGAAATGAAATGCACTCTGTAAGTCTGACTTTAGCTTTGTAGGTTTATGCTGATTATTTATTCACATGTAGAGAGGAGAACCGTTAGTTTGGGGATATGATGATAGGAGAACTAGGGTCATCATCAGGTTTGGGGCTGAGACAGAAACTGATAGGTCAACCCACACTACGTGAAAAAACAGAGCATACAAAGTTAAAAGCGAAAAGAAAAATAACTATACATAGCAAATACAAAGTGAGAAATATTTTGAATAAATAATATGAAAGTAAAATGAACAAAGTAAAATATGTTTTGATAGCTGACTTTCTTGCATGTATAGCAAGAGTCTTAGTACAAGCCCACATTTTTACATCTTAGTACAGAATCTTAGCACATCCCCAGATTTTTTACACAGAGCCATGGAAACCAGCATAAAGGCTAGAAAGCACCATCAAGGTTGTAAATAATTTTAAAAACACAAATTAAACTACTAAAGAAGAAATTCTAGAAAATCCATCTAAGTAGCATGACCTCCATCTTTTTGATAAATGCAGGAGTTATGACTCTTAAGAGACAGGTATACATTGCATGGTCAGATTTCAATACAAGTATCTGGATTCCAAATGTATTTTCTCTGTTTTACCATTTCTGTGCTTTGTATCAAAGGCAGAAGATGTAACACTACTATGCCATCCATCCTTTAAAGTTTTACATTCATCTGTTGTTAGTGTTTTTTACATGTAATGAAATTGTGATTTGAAAGCATAAGGAAGTGAAAGTGACAGACAATAGAAAGAAAGATGAGAAGCAAGAAGGCCAAAACTAGGTTATTGGGCAAGACATAAGACTGGGAAAAGGAGAGGTGAACCAGAAAGAAGACCATAGTGTTTCAGTACCCAAATAAATGCATGTCCAGTCATTCGGGCCAATGCTTTGGAGACAGTCTTAATAGATGACGAGGCCCAGACCTCTGAGAATCAGTTCAGTAAGCTAGTTCGAGTTTGAAAACTAAGTAAAGAAGTTAAGTGAGAAAAGTTCCTTATATTAATGGGGGTGGTGTTAGTTTGGGATTTCATTTTAAACCACAATTTTTCAGCAGCCTTTTAAAATCCTACATCCTTAATGCCACATGGACTAAAAGAAAGTAGGGATTGCTGATAGGTGTATATAGTTTTTAATGCAGAATCATACTACAGGGCACTTAGGAGCTCGCAACCTATCTAATTCCTCTTGAATCTTCTTGCAGAATGAGTGTATCATTAATTTCATTTGTTCTCTTCATTCATTGAGGAGTATAGTTTTGAGCATGTTTATATGTTACTAAGCATCCAAGTGGCAATCTTGCTTTGGACCCAGAGTTCTAGAGGAAGATTATGCCAGATTAGTCAGGAATGGCTGGCAGGTGAAGCTGAGAGACTGGATGAGAGATTGTCAAGAGAACAGCACAAGTACAGACTTGAAAGATCTGGACTGGAGTTATCAACACATTATAGAACAGCTGACTAAAGAAAGAGAATTAAGACAGCTCAAAATACTGATAGGGAGCACCAAAAAGAGCCAAAGAAACCTTGCAGATATGTAAATGACCCAAGGAATGTGTTTGGAGATGCATCGAACAGTACCAGTGGAACTTAAACTTACCCTGGGGGCTACAGATTGAAACCATGAATGTTCTCCCCATATATTGTTGATTTTTTTCTGGATCCTTTTGATATTTTTTCAGATATTTATTGGTATATTTTATATACAACTCACAATCAGAGACAACACTGGTGAATCTGTACCAGTATATGACATAAATTTAATTCTCATTTTTACCCACATCCCTAAGCACCCACAACCCCCCACCCCTTATAAACATGCTCTTTCATTTTCTTTCCAAATCATATTTATTCTTTCCCCTCATTACGTTCCCAAACAAAATTCCCTTTGGAAATTTCCTTACAAAAAATTATCATACATTCTAGAACTCATTTACATCTACACGTTCTCATAGCAGAGAAGATACCAGCAAATAAAAGCCCTGGTCCAGACAGCTTCACCACTGAATTCTACAAAACTTTTAAAGAAGAGTTATTGTTGATTATCTTTAAAAATGGAGATGTAGTAGCTCTGCCTCAGAGATGGCGGGACTCGCTGTGGCAGGTGATTGGAATGAGCCTCTTGGGCTGAATGTGCCATCTGTGCCCTGTGAAATGCCACTGCAAAAAGAAGGAATAGCATGAGTCCAATCGGGAAGAAACTTTGGACAGACCTAAACTGCAGAACATGCTGCACACTGTCCTGTCCGATTCGGCAGCATCAGTGTTAGGGCAAGAGCTGCAACTCACGCTCGCCTCCCAGGGCTGCAGGAGGTGAGGCAGGAGGAGCAGGATTTTGTGGCCGGCCTGAGAATAACCACCATGGACATAAGGACACACCCTGTTGTTTATGTAGTTCTATACATTTATGTTTATGTACTTTGAAACATTCTGCAAATTTCTGTCTTCAGTAGTTCAACATTTTGTATTTTGCCCTATAAAATGACGGTTTATTTTGAACATGAAAGTATTTTGCTACCTGCGATTCCCTAAACAATTTACATTAAAAGGTACAAACTTTATAGGGAAATGAGTTAATATTGTTTACTTTTATTTTTTAAGTAATTCTCTACATTATTTCTGATACAGTTTTTTAGCATCAAATAAACTGATTTAATTACTACCTAGTCACATACAATAAGCCCACTCTTTGAGGCCCACAAGATGGTTTTCTATAGAGTTTGCTATACAAAAGGATCATTTACTCAGATGCACAAAGTCCTGAGTTTGATCCCTGGAGCCACAAAAAAAAAAAAAAAAAAAAAAAATTAAATCCACAAAGAACATACTAAAATTTCAGAAATTAAACCACTCCTCTAAAGGCATATCATACTTTAAAAGTTACTGAGGAATTTTTCACAGTTTTAATAACTCAGATTTAAATGCAAAGGTGATAGAGGAATTTTAATGTTTTTCTATATGAAGCTTTTGCTTTGAAAGCTCTGAGCAGAAACACATTCTCTAATTAAACAGTGTTGTGTGATAGCATCAGTGATCTAATATATTCTGGTAATTTTCCAAATTCACTCTGTCAGACCCACCTGTTGTCCATTCTAGAATATCACATTTAATCTTAATTTGTAATGAAATATAAACCATTTCTCAAATGCTGGTCAGCACCTTTAAAACGACTTTATAATCATGTGAGAGTGTGAGACATAGGCAGCTGATGCCAAGGTGATGTGGCTGTGCTGAGTAATTCTGCGTGCAGGTGGATCTTCCTACCTTGTTTTCTGTAATGAGGATTGAACTTTGGACTCTCTCAGTCTACACCCCTGTCTTCTAACACGTTTTTGCTTTGAGAATGGGTTTCATAAATTGCCTAGTTGAGTTTCACACTCCCCAGCATGCCGGGGTTCAAAGCATGTGCTGCCATGGCCACCTGAGCATCTTCGCTTTCCTCTTCCACTTTTCTCTCTTGCCACCTACCCCAGCCATAGGGTAAGTTCCTCTCTGACCTGTGAACTGATTGCTCTGATGGGAGTCTTGAGCTGTGGTCAGTTTTCACTCACTTCCACTAACTCACTTGTAAATCTCACCAAGTTTAGACGAGAAATAATAAAACAAAAGTAATCAGAAACTGGGCGTGGTGGCACACACCTGTAGGAGGCTGAGGTAGGAGAATCATGAGTTCAAGGCCAGCCTGAGCAACTTAGAAAGACCCTATCTCAAAATAAAGTAGGGCTTGGGATGTAGCTTGGTGGTAGAGTGCCTCTGGGTTCAATCCCCAGTACTGTATGTGTGTGTATGCACATGCATACACACGGGCTTTATCTATAAGCAAGCATGCTTTAAATAACAATACAAAATATGGTACCATTCTGTGTGTTTTGACATTAAAAGAAAACACTGTGGGGACAGGTGGAAGAGTAGGTGTGTGGGGGGGTAAAATCACATTTGTTAGTACTCTTGTATATAGTAGAAATCTGAAGTTCTAGAATTACCTCAGGCAAGAAGTACACAATCTGTGCTTTTTAAAACAAACACATTTTATTACACCCGTCATTCAAAAATCACTATTATGCACTTTGAAGAGTCAGGGAGAAAAAAGATGATGACAGGCATCTGCCAAGTAGACACTGACTTCAGGGAAGAACTTTGTTCTTTCCAGCCTGTTGAGAAGTGGGAGTGGAAAAGCTAGTCACTAAGATTTTGTGAAAATTTGTTTCTTAAATTCTTTGTGCTGTATTTTCCCAGAACACAAAATATTTCTTTCTCCTTGAATTTCTGAGTCTTCTTGGAAATTTTATTTCAAATTCTGGGTAACTTGGTGATACTGTGTAAGCACTTGCTATACATTGTCACAGACAGTGGATTCAGGTGACTTTTTAAAATCCCATCCCTCAAACTTTGGCCTATAACCCAAAGAAAAATGAATTTTTCACATTCTTCTTCTGTTTAAGTGCAGTATTACTGTTATGGTTTGTCCCTCAGAGCCTCACATGGTCACACATGGGGCTTCTCAGAGGTGGCTGGATCTGGAGTGTGGAATCCTGGGGCCAAGGGTGTGTGAGTACTGAATTGGTCCACTGATTGGTTTGGCACAGTTCTGGGCAGGATGAAGGGTGCCCCACCTGGTGCATAAGTGCGGCCCGCCCTAAGGGTGAATGGTCTGGATAGAATAGAAGGGGCAGAGAGAGGACCAGTGTCCGCTTGTCACTTGTGACCATTAGCATGTTGCTTGCTTTGCTGTTATGGCCTGTTCCTCCTCTGTGGCACCCCTCTGCCACACTACTTGGCCACAGAGCCAGCTAACTATGAACTAACCTTCTACAAACTGTGAGCCAAATAAACCTTTGCTCCTTTAATTTGGCATGTGGAGCATTTTATCTCAGCAATGAGAAAAGTAACTGACAAGTACTAAAAATGTTACTATACTAAATGATACTTAACATTTGACTTGTCAGTATAGGTGAAATGTTCATTCTGAGGAAGGCCCATGTTAACAGATTGAAGATTGAACTAATAAGAGATTTTCTTAGAAATTAGGCCACAAGGGCTTCAGCAGAGAAGTGACCCTGATGCTGTGTGGCTATAGTACTCGTTAGCTTCTCTGCACTGCTCCTTACCCAATGGTGGTCTATAAATGTAACTGAAAGGAAAACAGTGGGAGATTGTTGCTGTCTTGATTTGAAAGTCAGGTTTGAATACAGAACGTTAACTGAATACCTCTTAACAATATTGAGAGAAACTAACTCGTTCAAGCTTTCTGCAATTTCACAGCTAGGGAGATAACCCAGTTCAGGAGAACGGAAGTCACCCAGGCCCTCACACTCAGGAACATGGGTTGGTGGCCTTTTACAGAGTTACATGAACCTTTTCTTTTGTAGTCTACAAATCTGGGGATGAGGATGGGAAAGTTAAAGCTAGTTAGGCTTAGTGTATAAGTGGATGATAAATTAACTCTTATAGAATTGTGAAGATCTTGGGAGCCATATTTAGAAAGCTTCTGTGGGATAAAACCACAAGTAATGACTGTGTTCCAGTTCAAGCACCTTTAAGAGATACTGACATATTTTTAGTAATGCTGAAACCAGTCCCCTTAGTCTTGAAATTCTAAGATAAATTTACCAATTTCAAATATCCCATATCATTTAGTTCTACTTCTGTGCCATTCCTGTGCTGTTTCATGTAAGCATTTCTTGATGGACTGTGTGTGTGGCTCAGAGTCAGAACCTTGTGGAGCATGTGCCCTGCAGGGCTCAAGACCACATGCAATCAGTGTTGCTGTCTTGTACATGCCAGAGCTGTTCAAGTGATAGACATTGTCATCACCATCTCCTAAGTTTTTAGTAGGAGACAGACAAATACATCAGACAGTAAGTACTCTGGAGAAGAAGAAAGTGCCAAAGTAGAGTAGGTGGTTCTTGGAAGGAGGGATGGTTCCAAATTTCTAGTAGAGTCAAAGGAAAGTTGTTACTGAGAAGATGACATTTGAGCAGAAAGAACTTCAAGAAATGAGGAGGAAGCAAGGATTTCCAAGGAAGAGCATTCCCACATTCCCACACGATGTGGGAATGTGCTTGGGAAAGCAGAGCAGCCATGGAGAAGTAGGATGGGCTCTGGCTTTTACTTTCTTAAGGAAGTATTCAGAAGACAATGAGCAGAGAAATGGCACAATGTGACTCATCCTCAGGGAGCATTCTGAGTACTGTGATCACAGAAAACTTTCTGTGAAGGGCCAGAGAGCGCTGTTTCCACTCTGGGAACCCATCATGGCCTGCACAGCACTTCCACTCTGCCCACAGTGCACGGACACTGTGAGTGTGTGTGGACCCAGGGCAGAAGCAGAGTGGCAGGAGGGGAGCTTATGGTGCCAGTAGCCATGGTAGTGAGGGCCAGATCCAGAGATCCTTCAGTGGAACAGCCCAACATCTAGATGTATCTAGATGCATCTAACAGAGGAGGTAAGAGAAAGGAGCCAGAAGTGAGGCCATGTTTTGAGCTATCATTAGAAAATACCTGCTGTTGTCTCACAGGCATTTACTGACACTCCCTGGAGACGGGATCTTTAAAATCTAGATGCAGATGTTACAGTTACACATCCCTTTGAGCCAGTTGATTTGGTTGTGCCCTCAATATTCTTTCCCAAGTGACTCACAGGCCACTTTGGTGACCTCTCAGGCCCACAGGTAGGCATCACGTGTCAGCTGGTTAGATGCCCCGACAGCTGCAGCTGTCTGCAGGGGCTAAGCGACCGCCTCATCGTTTCTACGCCACAGTGATGTTAGCTCAGTTGTTCACAAACAGGAGTCATCAAATGTTTGCGTTAATCACAAACACTTGTAAGGATTTTTAGCCAAGATACATGTCTCCAAAAACATGTACATTCTTGTTTTTTCCTTTGAATGCCCAATGCATTTATATTGCTTACATTTCCCCCCTTAATTTATAGTTATTTCTCACTCCTCTCTTTTTACATAGTACAAGTCAGCTCCTTGAGAATAAAAAGTATAATTTTATCTTTGTCTTTTTCAAATACAATTTGTAAAATCAAACATTTTCTGTTTTTCCTTTCTATTTCTCTTTGAACGGTGTCATTAAAGTAATATAAAATAATCATATTGAATATTTTCTAGATTTCTGCTTTATTAGATGAAACTCATTGTATTAATCTGAAAACTACATATCTGAAAACTACATAGTGAGTTATATAGTGAGACACTATCTCCAAAAAACAGCTAAAGATATTCATGTGTCCTCTGTAAATACTCAGTAGTAGAACAACCCTAGTTAGTACAGTCCCAGGCAGCAAGTTTTTTCTTTCCCTTTTTTACTTGCCCTACTCACCCTTTCCCTTTCCCTCTTGCACATTTTCCCCATTTCACAATCCCTGTCACAAATTTTGGCATTCATTTACACCTTTAGTCTTTCATACTAGAGAAGTGACACAGTGTATATAGATCCCCTTTATACTTTTGGCTTTGATCTTTTCTTTATAGCTACTCTGTCCTCAGAAAGTAAAAGAAATATGTTTTTATTTTTCATTGTTAACATTTAGTCTTCAGTTTAATTGGAACATTGGTGTATCATTTTGAGTGACAACAGTCTCTTCTGATTTTAAAATAACACCCTAAAGGGAACATCTAGCAGTTTAAATTTATTTCAAAGGTAAAAGCAAGTGTAAAATATTTGTATTTTCTCAGATAAATGTTGAGAGATTCGTGATCTAGATCCCGTGATGGAGCAAGCAGCTGGGAAGCAGCAGATGGGGGCAAAACCAGCTGCCTCCGTTCATCCCGTGTGGGGTTAGCCCTGCATGGGGTGTGGGTGAGGCACAGCAGAGCGCTGCTCTGTGGATGTAGCCACCCTGTGGGAGTCCATGCAGTGTGGAAGCTCACTGTAGAAGGCTATCACGTCCTTAGACGTATATATTTTTATTCTATTTGGTTTTCAGCAACACAGCAAAACACTAATAGTGGTTTTTACCTTTTGTGTTACTTTAGAAAGCTCTGTCAAAGCCCACAACCTTTAGAAGTGGTAAACATGTAAAATGTGTGATAAGGCAAGTATTTCTGGTATGATTTTGGTGCTGGGCCAAAGAATCAGCGTGTAAGCCAATTTGAAATGTCACTGGACAGATTATGAGACCTCTGGGGAAATGATTTGATTGTTCGCACTTCTACTAGTTCATCTCTCTCGTAAGCCCTGTTCTGAAATTTCTAATTCAGTCCAGTTTTGACTTCTAAAATATTTTAAAGATGGAAATTAGTATTAGAACTTTTCTTTTTAAAATTTTGAATACTGGGAGTATTGAAAAGATTGAGAGGGTCTTTTAAAAACAGATTTATCTGTGTTCAGTGAGGCTCAGGCAGTGCTTAAGCCAGGATAATATTCTTGTTATTTTTTAATTGTGAACAGCATTTTTGCATAGTTCCCAGTCTAGGACTCTCTTCATTTTTGAAATGTTCAAAAAGAGTTCATTTATTTAAGGAATTGATACTTGCCAGGGGTCTATCCTATCATTAAATTCGAACATTTGAATTTTGCTTAGTCAACTTGTGACTGTTTGAACTGTGTATGGAGAAAAATATAATGAATATTCACAAGTGGTCATGATACTAATCCCTGAATAAACAAACATTCCCCTTGCTACTACAGAACACGTACTTCTTTTTTAAATTAAATTAAATTTATTTTATTAAAACATGTTTGCTATATATGATGCTCACATTCATCACAGGGAATTTGTACCTGTGCATAATATTTCTTAATTCTTCTTTTTTCCCATTCCCTGACCCTCCCTTCAATTCTTCCTCCACTCTACATTTATAAAGTCTTTGTTGCTGCTTTTTCCTTCCATTCTTTTTTTTTTCTTAATTTCCTTTCCTTTTCCAGTCACCCTTCCCTTTTCCCTTCTCAGTTGAAAAAGTTGGAGGATAGATATTAGAGAATTAGATGTGTACTTCTAAAAGATTAAGAATAGTTTTTTTCTGCCGGGCGTGGTGGCTCATGCCTATAATCCCAGCACTCGGGAGGCAGAGACAGGAGGATTGCTGAGTTCGATGCTTGCCTGGGCTACATAGTGAGCACAGAGCCAGCCTGACTACAAAGCAAGACCCTGTCTCAAAAAAAAAAAAAAAAGAATAGTTTTTTCTTCCTACCATTTGAGTAGCTGTTGAGGACCATGAGCTTTATTGTAGGTTTGCTTTTACTTAAGGAAAAACTGGAAATGTTACCTGCCACTGTCCTTGGGCTCGGAATATGTTTTGTTTGGTCCTGTGAGGGGCTGGTGACTTCCCCGTGTTACAGATGTTCAGCAGCAGCAGTTCAGATGTGCCTATTCACTGGTGTATTTGTCACGAGTATTTGTTTCCTCCAAGTCTGTCAGGCTGCAAAGCCTGGCCTTTTCTTTCAGGTAGCAGATGTCTTTGTGTCTGCTTCTGTTTTTAACAGTTGTTCAGGTGTCTTGTTTGGACATCCTTGTATTCTTGTCAGATTTTAATTTTTAAAAATATAGAAAGTTGCTAGTATTCATGTTAATTTTAAGTAAAATATTCTTTGTCTTACATTTACTCTTATTTCAACAGTTACATTGGATATAAATGAATATGAGTACTCTATCTTAGGTTTATCTATGGAAAAGACGGCAAGTGAAATTCTGTTCCTCTGCAATGAGTTCTGCAGTTGACATTAAGAATCAAGTGTGGGAGGAATAGAGAGTGAAGGGGTGCAGGCACCTCTGTGTAGGCCCCACTCTGACAGACTGGACTCCGGGCCTCGTGGGAAGCCGCGTCTTGGTTCCAGCGTGGGCCAGTGAAGGGTTTTTTCAGACAATGCTGTCTGCTAGCTTTCTAGTTTCTTCAAAAACTGAATATTTCTCCTACACTTTTCTGTTAATTGCGTAAAAAGATTAAGAAGGAAGCCCTTTGGGATCAACATACAGTAATTCTGTTCATGGTTCTTCCTGCTAGAAGGAAGAGCTTGCTTCTCTAGTAAACTGCATGTTTTCCTGCCAGGAAAGAAGACAGCTTTGTCCAGTTTGCGGTTGAGCAGCACAGAGGAAGTGAGGAAGGACCTGAGGAGATGAGGTTTATGTGAACTGAATGCCTACACCTCCACGTGAATTTCTGCTTTCTAGAAAACTGTGTGCCAGTCACAAACATGTTAGAAGTTTATTAGATCCCTTCCGAAATAAGCTGAACTAAAAATCCCCCAGCTCAGTTTTGCTTTAAAAAATAACCCTTACGTATTGATGCTGAGAAGACTGTTCATAAGAGTAAAAGGTGCAGTTTCTTAATCTGCTGTAGAATATGATATTGGTCTCCCAGTTGCACAGAGGATCTTTCGTCATCACCTGCTTTAGATAAAAGTGCAGAACTCAGAAATTGTATTTTCTTTTGTAAAGAATAAGGGCCCTCTGAAAATTGTGGAGTTATCTGTCATTAGTCGTAGCAGATATAGTTTTTCACAGTTATGTTTTATTGTGCTACCGAGGCCTTCCTGAATGGCTTAAATGAGAGATCATTTTCTATACCTATGCCTTTACACAGAGGTGACTATGTAACCTAATGCACATAATACATTTGGATAATATTAGTATGGAATCTGACACAAATATCAAATGATGTCTGCTATTTTTTTCTTTAACAGGGTTTTTTTAAAGACAGGATCTCATCATGTAGTTAAGACTGGTGTTAAACTTATTATGTAACCCAGGATGCCTCAAACTCACAGTAATCCTGCTGTCTCAGTCTCCTGAGTGCCAAACCATAGGTGTGTGCCACCATGCTTGGCATAGCAGCTACATTTTACTTGAAAAAAATCTGTGATTTATGTTAATTGTAGCTATAATATATGTAAAGTTCACTTAAGCTATACGATAGAAAATCATGATTTTTGTATTTCTTTAGAAGTAACTATCCTTTCAAAAGGATTCTTAAAAAGAAACAAATTTTTAGAAACCCTCTCAGGTTTGAGCTATCTTGAGAATCGGTTTTGATGGAAAAGTACAACTTGATACTAACCACATCTGACTACCTTGTCCATTGTCTCTTGACAGTCATAGATAAATTTTAGTTTTGTTTTGTTTTAGGATATACCAATTGAAATTATCTTATTATTTCAATACTTTGGACGAGCCAGTGTAATGTTTTTAATACTGATGGTCCAGATTAAAGTGGTAGCATTCACTTCTTATAAATGCATCCTAATAGTTGGCATCCTAATGGTACTACATTCATGTGATTGAGGGTAGGCTTTGGAAAGAAACCTAAATCTCAGTTCTGTCCCTGTCAGGAGCATGGTTGATAACAACTAGATACGCAGAGAACTGTCAGGTCAAAGGAAGTATCTCACTTGCTTTTCTAGATCAGTGCACAGTCACTCGGACTTACCTCTTCCTGCACAAGTTCTGGTTTTTCAGCGCTGCATACTACTTCGGTAACTGGGCCTTTCTCGGGGTAAGTGCAGCCCTCCCAGGGAACGTGACCTTCCTTTTTAAAGTTAAATGTTGGGTTAGCAAAACCCTGGTTTGTTGTCTTCATTGCTCATTAGTATCATAGTCCTGCCACTGAATTCTAAATGCTTTGCTTCTGATGGTTTAGATCTGAGCCATAACCCACAGCTGGTTTAATTTTGCAGGTGTTCCTGATTGGTTTAATTGTGTCCTGTTGTAAGGGGAAGAGGTCAGTAATTGAAGGGGTAGATGAAGACTCAGACCTCAGCGACGAGGAGCCCTCCGCCTGTTCTGTCTGACTGCCTTTGTCCCCATGGGATTGGGAGGTGCCGTGTATGCTGTTAGGCATCTCTGCAGTTCTATAGTAACAGTTGGATAAGGGGCTTTCATTGAAAATGGGAGCATGACCATTAAAAAGATATATTTTTTATGTTTTCTGAAGTAACATTATTGTATCATAGATTAACATTTAAAATTATTATAATACTACTGTGTAAATATAAAACTACCTGCTTTGTGAGGGTATGTTTTTGGAAAAGTTTTTCTTTAATGTATAATAGTGTTAAATTGATGAAAATCTTCCAGAATATTCCTGTGTTGCTTTTTAAAACCACAATAATAAATCACTTGTATCCATGCTTTAGCATATCCAGTGCCCCATGGAATTTTAAAGTATTATATCTGATGGTCTGAAAACAGTGTTCACAATAGACCTGATAAATAAATGTTACTCCCATATGGAACTTGTCTTCATTTTTTTTACTTAAAATCATTAGTTACCCTCACATATATTTCATTAAAAGTATTCAAACTGCTTCAGACTATGGCCTTCTGAGTAATATGTTATATTGTTCAAATATCAGTCCATTAGGTATCACCTGTACAAGAGCACTGAAGGTATGTACGTGGCTGTAGGTGTCGTTTTTTTTTTTTTTTGAGACAGGGTCTCGCTTTGCAGTTCGGGCTGGCTCTGAGCTCACTATGTAGCCCAGGCAAGCCTCGAACTCAGTAATCCTCCTGTCTCTGCCTCCCGAGTGCTGGGATTACAGGCGTGAGCCACCATGCCTGGCAGGTGTGATTTATAGACGGTCTGAAAATTTATGTTCCAACATAAATGATGTGTCAAGAGTAATCCTGAAAAAATCAGTTAACTGGTCATTTTAAGATATATGACATTACATTTAGAAATGTTTCTTACAAATGATACAGTGAAAGCTATATCAATAGAATATTTTACACACATTCTGGATAATGAAATATAATCACAAATTATTCTAATTTATTTGCATACATTAGAACTCATTTTAAAAAAATACATTGTAGTCCTTGAAGTAAAATATCATTAAGTTTCTGGAAAAGAATTAAGAGTTCGTGGTGACCTACAGCTTAATTTTTTGGTCTCAGTTTTTTGAGCCACTTTATTTTCTGTTCAGATTCTTTGCCTCTCTTGTGTTTGGCTTCTACTTTTTTGCCTACCCTTCGATGTTATTAGGATTTTGTTCCCTTCTGTTCTTACTCACATTTTCTCTGTGGATGGTCTTGGGTACAATTCTCCTTTACATTGTGTAGTCCCTATCTGAAATTTTGTTGTTGTTGTTGTTGTTTTTGGTGGTACCGGGGATCAAACTTGGGCACTTGTGCTTCCACAGTAGGTGTGGTACCACTTGAGCTAAATCTCCAGCCCCCCTGTCTCTGAACTTTTACTCACCTGCTACTGCTTTAAGTGCATTGTTTTCTGAGCTGAACCCTTCACTCTTGTGGGCACACCAAGTGTCTTGTGTTCGTTTTGTTTTTTACAAAATGTTTGATGTGTCAGGATGAGGCCTACTTGACTGCCTGAATCAAAACTCGCAAACCTACCTTTTGAGTTTACCCGGCTGATCACACATGAGATCACATTCGTTTCTTCTTCCTTGGTTCCCTTCAGTTTGCCTCCTTCCTCCTGCCACTTGCCACACTGGTGTTCCCTAGTGCCTCCTCACAAACTTGGGTATTGAAGTCTTGTCCTCCAGTATCTTAGAATATAGCTGTGTTTGGAGAGAGGGCCTTTAAAAAAGGATGAGATAACCAGGCGTGGTGGCTCACGCCTGTATTCCCAGCACTCAGGAGGCAGAGACAAGAGGATTGCTGAGTTTGAGGCTTGCCTGGGCTACACAGTGTGCTCAGAGCTAGCCTGAACTACAAAGCTAGACCCTGTCTCAAAAAAAAAAAAAAAAAAAGATGAGATAAAACAAGGCCATTGATTAGATCCCTAATCCACTGTGCCTGATGCCCTTAAGAGAGACATCTGCAGAGTGTGCATGATGCAGAAAAGCACCCACAGGAGAATGAGTGAGAAGGCAGCTGTCTATAAGCTAAGGGAAGAGACTTTAAGAGACAGCTCAATGACAGCCTTGGTCTTGGGACTTCCGGCTTCTGTATGTGTCAAAAAACAGATTTCTATAGTACAAGGCACCAAATCTGGCATTTCATTACAGCAACCCAAACAGAATAATACACATTGGTTCTTTTCTCATAGGGCTTTCTGCCATGTCCTGACTCCTTTCAGCCTGTTGCTGATACCTAAAATACAAATCTGATTACAGCATTTCTTTCCTGTGAAAAGTTCTTAGGTATCTGGGAATTGAATTCAAAAGCCCTCTTTGTGACCTCCCTGATGTATATCTCTCCAGTCTCCAGCTTCCTCTCGTCTCACTGGATTTACATGAGCCAAACTGAGATGACCCACTTGCCAGGCACCCACGTCCTCACTATTGGAATCTTCCTTCTGACGCTGTTTCTTCCTTCATCTGCTAAGAATGTCCTCAGTCTTCAAGTCTCAGCTTCAGCACTGTGTCCTCATGTTCTTCCCCATTAAATCCTCCGTGTTGGGTGCTGCCCTCCTATTCACATGATACCTCGTATCACCTGTACCTTCACATGGCCAGTAACCTTCGTGTGTGCCACCCCTGGGCTGGAGTCCTTAAACACAACTCTCTTATTACTGCCTGTAGCAGCCCTTCCACAGGGAAGGTACTCTCTGACAAGCAAATTTGCTGGCAGAAGCTTTCAACCTGTCCATGTTGTTTAAGCCTACATAAAGTAATTTTGACTAAGGGGGAAGGTATATTTACTCTTCTGGAGGTTTATTTTCCTATCTAGAAGTTTAGAAATTTTGTCTCTAGTAGTTCCATATACTCATCACTGCTAGGAATTTTTTGTTATAGCATCTTAACTTTTTATTTTGCTGCCTGTATTTTAAAAACATTTTCTTCTTAGTTTGTAAAAATGTGGTTCCTACTTGATTTGGAAGTCTTAATTTTATTCAAGCTTGAAGCTTGAAGGTTTCCCCCCTGCTGGTGATATGGAATGCCTTTAACTTTATATTTTCATGAAACTGCTTTAAGAATTAGAATTTCCACTAATGAAGAACAGATAGCCTTTGAAGTCCTTCTGAAACATGCTAAATTAGAAATCATCTAGACTTACGACTTTCCAAGAGACCAAGGCCTTCACTTTCCATGCAGACTTCAAAGTAATTAATTTACGTAGCCATACAGAAAGGTGCTGGCAAGGAAAACACTGGTCCAATTTCCAGCTCAGTGGCAGCCTACCAAAGGATTGAAAATGCAGATTGTGTAGGAAAAAATAAAGCACTTAGGAGCTCCCGGAGAGCAAAAGGCTATATGAGAATGTGTGTTTTCAGTTATACTGCTAGTCTCTTAGAGAAATGTTATGTACAGAATTACAGTAATATTCTGTTTTAGAGCCAAGGGATAAAGGAACTAAGGAAATGTTGATCAAAGCTCATGGACTTTCAGTTATGTGATGTAATACACATATATGTAATATATGTATTACATAATATATATGTAATATATGTATTATATATAATATAGTTATGATAGAATATGAATAAGTTCTGGAGATTAATGACTGCTTAATAATGTACAGCTAAAGTGTGTGATGAATACAGGTTGTGAGCATTCTCACCCCCCACATCTGTGAACCAATGTGTATGCTAATTAGTCTGATTGTGGAAATCATTTCAGTGTGTATGGATATCAAAATATCACATCATTTTACACTCATAATTTTAACAATTATAACTCAATAAAACTCAACATTAAAATTATATAATCTGGCTGCAGTAAATAAATACAGCAAATTTAAAGGCATTTAAATACAAAAATCTAAACATATTTTCCACCTTATGTTTTTACTTTTACACTGCCCAGGGCAGCCTCACTTCCTGGTGCAGAGGGAGCCACCTGCCTCTGCCTTCTGCACATCTGGGACTGCAGTGCAGGCCACTGCTCCAGCTAAGTTTGCTCCAATTCTTCTCGGTCATAATCCTTTTCCTCTCTCTGCCAGTACTTTAAAAGCAGAACCTCTCATTTTTCTTCACTACTTTGGGTGTCAGTTTTCTGGGGAGAAAGTGTGGTTTCGGTTGTGTGGAAGATGAACGAGCCCCAGCAGCTCTTCCCATTGTGGGACTTGTCTGCTACCACAACCTCTTCCTGTTTAGTTGAAGTCATTTCCCCAAGGTATTTTTTGGGGAAGGCCTCTCTTTCAAAACTATCTTTCTCTTCCTTTTCATTTGACAGATAAAAAAGAAATCTTCAACTACAGAGGCCCCACATTTCTCAGCATGACTATTTTTATACTCTGTAAAGGTAATTTCTCATCTTTCTAAGCCAGTCAGCTCTCTCTCTTGGATTTCTTTATGATTTGCAAATTTTTGCCTTGACTGAAGCTTCTCATATGTAGAAGGGCCATGTTCTCCCCCACGATGTGTATGTCAAATAACCTAGCTGATTCAGTACATTTAGACCCTATGTGAATTTGCCTAAATACATTTTTAAGTGCAAGAAAAAATAAAACTCAAAAGTTTGTTCTCACTGCATAAAAACAAAGCTACTTCAATGGTACCTTTGTACCAAGTGTCCTTTCAAAATAGAGATATAAATATTATGCACAGGTTTTATAAGGTTATGTACTTTTAGAAGCATTAAGAATAAAAAACCAAATCCATAAGTGAGAACCAGTGGAAATGCCCTGGCTGAAACTTTAAGAGCTCCAAAGAGTTCTTCCTGGTTCTTCCATAACTGCATGTACTGAACTGGTTTTCAGACTTTGACCTTTGGTTTATTATGGAGAGATGTCCAGTTCATACTGGCCACTTGTTGTGGCCTGAATGAAAGGTAAAGAACTCTGCGAGAGGGTAGAACTATGCAGATGAAGAACCTGCTTTGAAAAGGAAAGGAGCCGCACTGAGGAGGGCACTCTCCCTTCAACAGAGCAGTGGGACAATCATACCAGTCATGGACTTGACATGATGCTAATGTGGTGCCTACTCTCACCAGGGAAATAAAGAGGCATAGTGAGTCTTTCATAAATATATTACTCAGGAAAATACAGGGTGGTATAAGGCCTTGGCCTCATTAGTGAGGCTCATTCCAGTCTGTCCTCTGGAGTCAGTCTATATGCAACTCTCCCAAACTGCAAGGCACACTAATTGGTTGCCAGTCTTTTTCCCTCCCCAGACATCCAGACTTTCAACTTCTGGCTGCCTTTGAATGGGATGATACTCTGGTTTGCAGCCACAGATATCTGGCATAAACTATAAGACTTCAGATAAACCCACAGACACCTATGGCCCAATTGCGGGACACAGTCTTTTCTGTGTTCGAAAGCCTGGATGTAGAGGAAGGACAAAAGAAATAGGGTAATATTACAGCTGTTACAATTGGCAATGCTTTAATCTCATCCAAATTGTCTGAGAAAAACCCAGGGAGAATTGATGCTCCTGTTACAAGTGTAAGAGGGCTGGACACTGGACATGAGGTTACACCAAACCACTGCCTGGGCCCCATGTGAGGCAGCTGATGTGCCTGCCTTGTGGCATTAAGTTTGACTTTCAGAGTGGGGCTGGGCCAGCCAAATCTCATTTTCTGTTTGAACAACTGAAGCAGCCAGGGGAACCTGCAAGGCCCTTGTCCGTGGACATTGCCCTCTCCTCTGAGGAGCCCCGCGTGGTCCTGGATGTCATGGGAGATGCAATTCAATTACATTCTCTTTTCACTTCCTTCTCTGGAAACCCATTCTCTGAGTCTATAGCCATTGTTGGGGTAGCCGGGACCCCTAATCAGAGACTCTACTACATAAACCATGCCCTTTCCCAAGCTCTGGTGGTACATGCCTATGCAGTAATTCAGAACTATAGAGGTTTACTGACTAATAAGAAATCATCTGTGAAGCGTACATAGGAGATTCCTCAGCTCCTAGAGGCATCCATCTTCCCAAATAGGTCAGAGTCATGCACAGTAAAGGGCAGCACAGGGTTGTGTCTCAAGTCTCCTTGGGGAATCAAAAAGCTGACAGGTAAGAAGTACAACCCTTCATTCCTCAAGGGCCTTGCCTCCATCCCAGCTTCTGAGAAACAATTCTGGTCCTTCCTCGAGGGACATAGTGATAAGCTATGAAAGTCGTGCATGGGAAACTGTCTTCAACCTTCCAGAAATGTAAAAAGGAGCCAAGAAGTCCCTACAGTGAGGTCTGGCAAAACTTTGCCAAGAGTTGTCCCAAGTCCTGGCTCTGACTGCTGCCAATAGCACTCACAAACATTTATAACATGCCCAGACTGTACTAAGTTTGAGGCCATGTGAGATGTTATGGGGAGGCCCTTTGTGTCCTCTGGCAGTGGACCCAGAGACCATAAGGCTCATTACTCTGGGCTGAGCACAACAGGCTATGGGCAAATATATGAACAGAATCTTGCCAGCTCTGGCCCAGGGAGACCACTTTCTGCTCATAAAAATTTACAGTGAGGGATACCCACTGGCCAATGAAAGCCAAAATGGCAGGGGTCCTTCTCAGTGATCTTTGCTATGCCCACTGCAGTAGAGGTGGCAGAGATAGACAACTGTTTTCCTTTCTCTAGAACAAAGCAGCTCCTGCTTGAAGTGTCTGAAACACCCCCCCCCCAATGTTAACCTGGGAACCTCTGGAAGACTTGCAGTTTCTCTTCAAGAAGCAAGATTCCAGCACTGTGACAGATAAGTAAACAATATCTGCTAAGGCCATGGGCCTCAGAGTCTCAATGATTTATACGACATTCCTCGCTGACACACATTCTTCTCTACAGCAAGCGTGGAAATCTGACCTGCTCCTCATATTTAGGCTAGTACTAAAGTTTCTTTCTCATATCTAACAGGCAGTTCAGAGGTCACTAATTCTTTTCTCACTGTCTTCTCACAGGTTTTTCTTTCTTCAAGCCAGCCAATGCACCACATCAGCCCAAGGTCACTGGGGAGCATACTCGCTCCTGTAGAGTCTAGAGCCCCTTCCAGCCTGAGGAAGGTAAAGAAGACAGAGACCTCCATTCCTTCAGCAATGCATCCAGAATAGGATTTGTGTCTTTCAAGAGGAGATGAGACAGGAAGGTAGGCTTGGTAAAGCTGATTGGAAAGGAAGTTTGACCAGGTTCCAGGACACACACGTGCCAAAAATTCTCAGGACCTGCTATGCAGACTGCTCGAGAGAATCTTTAAGGTGTGAAGGGGACAAAAGCACACAGACGCCTTGAGAGCTCGCTGCGTGGCTTTCTTCCTGTTCCCCACCCGCGTTCCTCAGGGTGTACTCTTCAATTGTTCCATCTTTTATTCCGTCCAAGCTCTCTCTGCGGACCCAATTTCTCCTTATCCTTCCTTTTTCAAATAATTTGTTGCCATTCTTGTTTGTCTTGTTTAATTCTCTGAGATGAGAAGAACTTGGAAACCAAGAAGTCAGCAGCCCCCCAAACTCAGTGACGGTGATGTGCAAAGCACCTACAGTTTTGCCTTGACTTCAGCAGGCATTCAATAATACAAGGTGGCTGCTATTATTTTACAAACTGATTTCTCTACACACAGAATCATATCCAGACATCCTTGGCTTATTGGTTGGAAAAATAGTTTGCTCGTGGACTTATGTTCTCCATCACTCCTGTCTTTTCTCATCCTTGGATAAAAATTATTTCTCTTAGGAATATTTAAGCATTTAGGCGCAACAAACATTTTCTTTGAAAAGAAACTGATACAAGACTGTCGCAAGTCTTGTATCCTTTTTTTTTACAGGAGATAGACCTTACTGAGATGACCGCTGGACGAGTCTTCAGTTGAAAACTACTGAGCGGGTAGTAGGGCTGTGGATATCTCACCTTTTCGGGGTGAAGATTACTTCATAATGCAGCAGTGCTCCTGGGCTAACTGTGTGAGAGCAGCTTAATTATGAGCCCTGGTCACCCCCAAATACAAAGCCACCCCTCTGTCAGAAACGCGCTCAGGTTTCCTGCTGGCCCAGAGGAGAAGCCAGCACGATGAGGCAGCGTCACCTTTACGAAGCCGCATCTCCTGAGTGGCCGCAGGATTCTCCAAAGACTTGATGGCTGACGGCCTTGCAGTCCTCACTGCCAAGCATTGGCGGCCTCCGCTTGGGTCTCAGGCCTGCAGGCGTCCTGCGGGCGGGACGTCTCCGTGGAAACCCAGGGCCACGCCCACAAGCGCTCGGTCCCATCCGGGTCATCTAGGCAGAGCTCTGAAGAACGTGAGGGAAGTGAGTGATTTCACAAAGAAATTAAACGTAAGTAGAAAAAGCTTGAGGTAAACACTGTCAAAAGCGTAGGATTAGTAAATGTTAACAGTGTGTCTTGCCCTAAGGTGATAGGATTTAAGAAGTAAATAGTTACAGGCAAGGAGTGGATTTTCTCTTGAGAGCGAGCGGCCTAGGCTGGTGCGAGCCTGGGTTCCTCTCGCGATCTGCCAGGTCCGGCGGGGCTTTCAGGTGCACTTTGCACTTTATTATGATCCCGGTAACCATATACAACAATACCACAATCAGCAAGCTGTACCACATACCACAATGCCGGGCGTGGTGGCTCACACCTATAATCCCAGCACTCAGGAGGCAGAGGCAGAGGATTGCTGAGTTTGAGGCTTGCCTGGGCTCCACAGTGAGCTCAGGGCCAGCCTGAACTACAAAGCGAGACCCTG
>PVIC010020324.1:0-29649 GCA_004025085.1 Thryonomys swinderianus | reverse complement strand
TGGAACCACTGAGTTAACCCTCCGGCCCTCTTTTTACTTTTCTAACCACAGTATATTTTTGACAAATTTGTTGGACAATTTGTTGTTTGTTAGACCAACTTACACTGATCTTGACTCAGTTTTACATTCCTCTTTCATGTAGCTTCAAAGAATCACAAGGCACTCAATTCACTACTCTACCTCAGTTATCATACCTTGAATAGTAAGACCTGGCTGGAATGAAGAACACAGATGTATCTAGGAGAAAGGCTAGTCTTGGATGCCTGTGGACACAAAGATATCTCCAAAGCCAAAAGAGAAATGAGGCTTTAAAAGTCATTCCCAGAAATGAGAAGCAAAGGATTGACATGTTTCTGTCATGGTATGGACTTAATTTTCTTTGCATGGTGTTGGTGTACAAATGAAATTTAATGCTTACAAACTCATGGGAGTAGCCTGTCCCTGAGAGTCCTACAAGCTGACAAATACCTCTTGAAATTGTTTCCTAAGTTTTATACCATGTTGACATTAGGTCTGTGAAAATTAGCCCCTCTCACCTCACAGTAGCACCAGAATCATGGAAACCTTTGCTGCTACTCTTACTAGTTACCCTAATAAATATAAAAGCATCATCAATTAATGACTCAAGTTTTTGTTTAGTGTGCTCATGTAAACAGAGCTAGAATTTATGTGCTTATCATATTGTCCTGATTCCTCTTCTAAACCTTAACTATATCTGCTTCTTCCAATCCTGGAGCTATTCCAAACCTAAACTTTATTTCTCTCCAAGAGGAAGAAAATACTAGCACAACAATATTCAATTCACTCTGGTTTTCTTTTCAGTCATCCCCTAGAATAAAAAGACTTTAAATTCCAAGGTATTTTCATAAATTTCAAATTTACTGAAATAATAGGTATGAGAAAACTGTACAGAGGGCAATTATTTTCCTTACTACATGCCGAACTCAACGTGTAAGTCATTACTGAATAAAATCTTAAAAGCAGGAGACGTTGTGTTATCTGGCTTTAAACATACTACAAAGTCACATTACCCAAAGCAGCTTGCTAATGGCATTAAAATAGACATATGTCAATAGAATAAAAAAGAGAAAACAGAAATCCATCCACACAAATAAAAAGCCAACTAATTTTGGGCAAAAATGTCAAGAACACACAGGATTAGTGCCTTCAATAAATGGTGCTGGTAAAACTGATTCTCTGTCTACAGAACAATGAAAATAGACTGCTACATTTAACTCTTTAATCTGTTTTGGGTAGATTTTTGTATATGGTGAGACACAAATGTAACTGCTGAAGGATTAAACTTCAGGAAGAAAGCTTAGAGGAAATACTTCATGACAATGGTCTAAAGAAGAGTTATTTAGATAAGAATTGAAATGCATAACCAATAAAAGCAAAAAGAGACAAATGGGGTTGAATTAACTTAAAAGTTTCCATACAGCAAAGAAAAATTTTTGCACAGTGAAAAAATACCCTACAAAATGGAAGGAAATAATTGTAAAGTATGCATCTGGCAAGAGACTAATAATATCCATAGTATAACAATTCAGTAGAAAAATATCTAAATAATTCCTTCTTAAATGAGCCAAAAAATATCTTGAAGAGACATTTCTCCAAAGAAGGCATAAAATTGTCAATAACTATATGAAATAATTCTGAATATCCCTAGCCATCAAATAAATCCAAATCAAAGCCAAAATGAGATTATCTAACCTCAAATAAAATACTTATTATCAAATAGATACATGATAGCAAATTCTGACAAAACAAAGTACCAAGAATGTAAATTGGGACAGCTATTAAGGAGAATGGTATGGAGGTTCCTCAAAAAATTAGAAATAGAACCACCATGTGATTTAGTAATTGCATTACTAACTGTATAACAACAGGAAATGAAATTAGTATGTCAAAAGAGTCATATGGACTCTCATGTTTATCTCAAAAGCAAAGAAATTGAAAAAAACAAACTTACCATCAATGAATAAAACAATAACAAAAATGTGATGCGTATACTACTGTGGTATATATACCACAGTAGAATACTATTCAGTCAATAAAATGATAAAATGCTATCCTTTGCAGCCATATGAACGGACCTAAAAGACTTTAAGCTAAGTGAAAAAAGTCAGGCACAGAGAGAGAAATACTGTGTGATCTCATCTTCTTGTGTAATTTTAAAAATGTGTTTTCATAGAAACAGAGAGTGTAAATGTAATTACCAGAGGCTGGGAGAGGTATAGGGAAGAAAAGGATATCAAGTGATTAACTGGTAAAGCAGTACTGAGTTTGAGGGTTGCCTGGGCTACATAGTGAGCTCAGGGACAGCCTGAAATACAAAGCAAGATAACGTCTCAAAAAAAAATTGCTAAAAAGAATATTTGGAATGCTCTCACTACAAAGAAATGACAAAAGTATGAGGTTATAGACAGGTATGAGGTGATAAATAATTATGGTGAAATAGGTATGCCTTAATTTTATTATTACCTTAATTTTATTACCTAATGTATACATGTATTGAAATATCACACTGTGCTCCATGAATATGTATAATCACTATATGTAAATTACCAAAAAGTTCAAGATATCCAGTTAAATTTCAGATGAGAACAATAGCTTTTAATATAAGCATGGGACATAGAGCATTAGAAGATGATTCACTCTTGGTTGGATATTGAAATTAATTAAGCCCCTAGCTTTTTTTTTTCTTTAATTACTTTTTGTTTTTAACTCAGTTCTTTATTGGTACATTGTATATATACATCACAGCCAGACTATATTTTCCCCTTCAATATTTTCCCCTACCCCTTTCCCTTTGAATATTTCCTACTTCACAAAATCTTTCATTCTAGAGCTCATTTACATCTTTAGATTCTTATAGCAAAAAAAAGATACAGTATTTACTTATCTGTGACCTATTTACTTCACTTAAGTGTGTGTCCTCAAGGTATATGTCCATTTGAGTATAAATGACTCAAACTCATCATTATTTATGGCAGAGTAATACTCCATTTTATTAAAAACATTGTCTTCTTTATTCAGTCTCCAGTTGATGGGCATTTAGGTTGTTTCCAAGATTTAACTATCACAAACTGAGCTGCTATGAACATGAGTGTGCATATGTCATTGTGATATGATTCTTTTAATTCTTTTGTGTATATTTCTGGCAGAGGAATAGCATGGTCAAATGGGATCTCTAAACCTAGTTGTTTGAAGAATCTCCACACTGATCTCCACAATGGTTGCACCAGTCTGCATTCCCAGCAACATTTTTCCCTCTCTGCAGCTGCGTCAGCATTTATTACAGGTTAATTTCAGGACAGCAGCTGTTCTTTGTGGAGTGAGATGAAATCTCAGTGTTGTTTTCATCTGCAACTCTTGAATGGCCAGCGATGTTGAGCACTTCTTCATATACTTTTTGTCTGCTTTATCTTAATCTCAAAAGTGTCTGTTCACTTCAGATGCCCATTTTTAAAATGGGTCTTTATATTTGGGTGGATGACTGGTTTTTTGAGCTCATGTATTCTAGACAGTTGATTCTTCGTATCTAGGAACAAGGGATGGCTTTCCATTTTCTGATATCCTCTTCAATCTCCTTTTTCAGAGTGCTATAGTTTTCAGAGTAGAGGGCATGCACAGACAGACCAGGCAAGCAGAGTGCAGCGGAGCTCACAGGGAACCTCAGCAACAAAGGAAGCCCATGCCATTAACCAGTGCCTGGGCCTGTAGCTTTTCTGCCACTGCTGAGACCATGCCAGAGGCCAGTGAAGATAAACTGGGTAAGACATAGCAGAAGTAGTGCAGTGATTCTCAGCAACAAGGAAGCTGGGTGCCACTGACCAGAAATTGGGCCTGCAACACTTCTATGACCATGGCAGAACCAGAAGGCCTTGGGATATCCATTTCTTTTGGGGCCAAACTAAACACAACTGTTATATGGGGAAAAGCTTCCAAAGATACCACCTGCTTCTCCGTGGGTGCTGAATAAGTCCAGCTGTGGTACTGGAACCTAGAAAGAGGTCTTTAGTTAATTACTCCACCCAGTTCACCATGTTGAAGAAAATACTCACTAGAAGAGTGAGGGAATACTGTTGACTACAGCCATTGGTGAGTTGGTAGTCAGAAGTACCTGCAAAAGCCTTGACTCTTGCAGAGTTCAAACCTGTAGAACTCCTTGAACTCAACTCAGGCATTATATTCAGAAACTAGACAAGGGATGATGGATGTCTTCAGGTTACTAATGTTCTTAGCCTTGTATATTGTTGTTGATTTTGATGCTGTTATTTTTTCTTTCTTTACTCTGACATAACTTTCTTTTTTTCATTTCTCTATTCTGCTGGTATTCAATCTGTCCAACTTTCCAGTTTTTTCTCTTCTCAACTGCTTGCATCTTTATAGAAGAAGGAAATAGTTTTTGATTTGCCCCCTATTGCTAAGTCGCCCTCTTCTCCTCTTGCTGCCTCACCCTCTCCTGTCCTCCAGTCAGAGTCAATACTGAGAAGTAAAAGGATTTCAATTTTCCCTAATTTTTCTTCTTTCTATATAGGAACATATACAAAATCTCTAGGGGTCCTGCAGTTCTCAGTCAGTATTGTCTTATATATGTCCTTTTAGCCTCTGTTGTCCTCTGGCATCTATAAGTATCTTGAGATCTGTGTGATCTTTATAAATCTGCTAACACTATTTCTAATCTTTTGTTCTTTTTCTATATTCCCACCTCCCCAACTACCCGGTGAACTTTTATTCCCAAAGGGTACTGTTGCTACATTTAAGGGCCAAATGTTGCATACACATTTCTGGCTTTTTATTTTCTAAACCTGTCCATCATATCAGGAAAGTCAATTAGACAAGAGGAAAAGCACTGGAAGGACATATTTGAGATTAAATGGGCAAACAAGTAAAGCCAAGAACAAGATATCAAGTTTAATTGGTTTCTGGATCAAAAAGGACACAAAGCTGTAAGAAACATTTTGGCATTTTAATTGCACAATACAATACACACAATATGTTAGATGATATTGTAGAAATATTGCTAATTTTCTTATGTGAGATCATTGCATTCCTTTTCCTTAGGAAAGTGAATGTCTTTATTCTTTTTTTTTTAGATTTGAATCTTTGTTCGTATATTTTATGTACACATCATGATTACTCTTAACATTGAAAATTACCAATATATGATATGACTTAATTCTCTTTTTTCCCATTCCCCTGCTCACCCTACAAGTTCCTCCCATGTCCTATATACATAAGCTTTGTTTCCTTTTTTTACCATCACATTTTTGTCTTTCCCCTCATTACTTATCCCTACCACCTTTATCCTTTGAATATTTTCTATTTCACAATATCTATCATACATTTTAGAACTCATTTACATCTTCAGTTTTTCATATCAGGGAAAAGATATGATATTTATACATTTGTCACCTATTTATTTCACTTATGAGTATGCCCTCAAGGTATGGATATTTGAGTATAAATGATTCAAACCTATTAAGAAAAGTACAATGAAATATATAGGGTGAAGAGCCAGGACTATTTATTTTCCAATGGTTCAGGAAAAATCATTGGGGAAAAAATGAAGAGATGCACATAATAAGTTCCAAAGTAGCAGTACTTAGAATGAATGCATCTGGAGATTTAATGTATAACATGATGATTATCACTAATTAAATTGTTCTATTAAATAAATAAATAATAGTGACTTTGTGACTATAAATTTCCTGCTGAACCATTAAGTGCATCTGTAGCTTTGTCCTTTTTGCATGGGGATAAGGTTTTTACCAGCTAGTATTTCTTTCTAATTTCTGCTTAAGCCTCAGTCTGATATCTATGAAGCAGCAATGATGTAAGAAATGCTTCAGCTTGGTGAAGGCAAGTGGTGAAGATGGCAGAAATCTAAGCAGAAGACTGGCAATCCATGTGGTAAGCAAATGTTTGGAAACAAAAAGCACAACAGAAAATGGTCTAGAATATATGGCAGATATTGTGAAATACAAAATATTCAAAGGGAAATGGGGTGTAAGGGTAAGTACAAGGGGAAGAAAAATATGATGGTAGTTTTTAAAAGGGAAACAAAGCTTATGTATATAGGAGTGGAGGTTGTAGGGTGAGTGGGGGAATGTGAAAAATGAGAAATTGTGTTATATTGGTATAAATTCTCAATATTGTTCACAGTCGTGGTGCATAGATACAATGTACCAATATTCATTTTTTTTTAAAAAAAGCAACAGAAATAAGTAAGACTATAATCTTATCAGTTACAAATCCAGTCACTGGTGTGCTCTTTGACATAGATGTATAAACATGAAGTCATGTTCATTCATATACACCCTTTTGCTCATATACATTTACATGTCACATATAACAGCCAAGGTGGTTTCAGAAATTCAGCTTCCCAAACTTCACTGAGAGTGACAAATCTCTACGAGAGAATGAACACAAACATAGACATTTAGTCTCACATCATCCCAGGGTTCACTCTCACAAACATGAGAGTGACCTATGCTATTCATAATCCCTCAGTCAGGAACTTGGACTTATCTGAAATATAATTGTGTAATGTAATCATTTTGGTCCTTAAGTACTTTTGTCTTGTTTTACTGATTAACACTTAAGTTCCCTTGGAAACCTATTTGATAATGTTATTGAGGAAAGATTCACCAGAAAATTAAAATAAAAAGTGAAGCACACTTCAAGTTTCTGAGTGCAAAATATTGAATCTTTTACTACCATGGAATTTCCAAGTTACAGTTTAATTCTCTTCTAGTACTCTTGTGAAAGTTGAATTTTCTTGAGTACTTTTAGAACAGAGCAGTCATTTGAATGGTGGCATTTTCCCCTTTGCTTTGGATTATAGTGAGCATAAAAGTGCCTTGAAAGCGAAGAAATATTTCAACACTAATTAAAGTGTATAAACACTTCAGGCCAAGTGTAGGCATGTGATTTTAAGAACAATGAAACTCCAAGAAGAAATAAAAATGTGTGCCATTATATAGTATATGATTGAAAGAGGGATGGAATAAAAGGTCAGCATATAATAAAATATATTTGGGGAACTCAGAAAAAGCCCACAAACTCACAGAAATAAAGATCTATAATTACACTAAGAAAAACCATGACATAACAAAGTGTTTAACCAAAGGTCTTTTGTAAGGTTCATTCTACGTTTTGCTCTGTATTTAAAAATGGAATTTCATATATGTTCATTATACTATCCTGATGTCTTTTGCATTACTGAAAATTTATGAGGCTTGATGTCCTTCAAAACAATTGGGATTTCAACCTTCAGTTCACCTGCTGACGTCACCGTTTCTCTTGAAGAAAGCTAAAATTAACCTCAAAATCCAAGGCCCACACATTAATTTTATAAGCTGTTCAACACCTATATGAAAGTTAGTCTGATTATAAATTATATTCAGAAACTCCCTCTTGCATATTTTCAGATTAATTCCTGTTATAAACATGTCAAAGTTCATGGTTGGTAAAGCACTGCATTTCAGTACAATCACTGGACCATAAAACTGCTGTTAGACACAAATTGCTCTGTGCATTGATAACAAGCAAGAGTTGTGTCTAAAGCAGAGGTCCGACTGAGCAATGACCTATGTACATCAAAAAAAGTAAAAACGGTTAAAGATCAGGTAACTTGAGTCAGTTGGGGCAGTGCACACTTGTAATTTCAGCACACATAAGACTGAGGCAGGAAGAGTGCCAGATTTTGAGGCTAGCTTGGCCTTCATAGTGAGTTCAAATACACAAGACTCTGTCTAAAAAAATAAATAAATAAACAAATTCAAAAATATAAAAACAAAAAATCAGGTAACAATGCAATATAAATTAGCTTTCTGGTTCACCAAATTAGAAGATTAAAATGACAATTTTGATATTTGAATTTATAATAGTATTATCTTTATGAAATAGCTTATTCAAATCTCTTATTTTTGCTTTCTAATTAAGAGGCTAGAGAACTAAAATTTATATTTTCTAGACTGCCCTGAATCTAGATTTACATATACAAATTAGGTTCTACCACGCTAACACGCTCAAATAATATGTGGCTGGTAGAACTGAGAAAAGGATTATCTTCCTCTGACTCTTTGGTATTGCTGCTATTACAATCTCAGGAATACAGGACTGCCCTAGGAAACTACATTATCCATTCTTCTAGCTTCCTGGACATCCAAAATCAATAGACACAGCAGTAGATTACTGATTTTACATGCTTGGATAACAATTTTAATTGCCTAGTCTCTGGATTCCTCAGACAGTTGAGGGAAGTGGATATAGTATCCACTTCTCAATGGTAATGTTACTATGTATATCTAGGACTTATCTTAGAATCTGCTCTTTTGTTCGTTCCAATAAATTTGTAGATTCAAAAATCTCTAAATACCTGAATATACCATGCTTAAAATAACTAGAGTGGTATTTCTTGTTCTGAACCCTGACAATTTACTGTTTTGAGTTGTATGTGGCTTATAATAAAGGTTGTATGGTATAGTGAAAGGATGGCATTAGTATTGGATTTAAATCTTGATTTAAACATATTCATGACAACAGTTATATTGTCCCTGCCTTTGTTTATTTTATTATAGAATAATAATAACAGCAACTCTCAGGGTTAAATATAGAAGGTTAGTATAAATCAAGTTCTTCTCCCAGAATGAAATATAAAGTTCATCTCAAAATGTCAAGACCTACTGGTACAAATACCCCAATGTTGTGCATGATCGTGAGATGTATATAAAATGCACCAATAAAAATAAAAAATAAAATAGAAATTAATTAGTTCTAAAAAAATGTCAAGACCCTATTCTTTCTCATATAACCAGTCATTTGTATTACGTAAAATTGAGTGAATGTTAGATATTGAGAAAAATTTCTTTGTCCCTCTGCTGTTCACATGTATGATCCCACATATCTTATATTTTACTATAAAACATGTTAGCCTTATTATAAATTTATGAACCTAAGCATGTACCAGACATAATAGGTTATGGTTATACAAATTTGACTAATTTGTACCAACCCAATTACCAAAAAGTTACCAGTTTATCATATTGACTCATGGACCTTTTTATGCACTATGTGAGAATATCAAGGGAAAATTATCCAAAAGGCCAACTTTTTTTTTTCCATTACTGGAGATTGAATCCAGGGCCTTAATAGTGAACCATGCTCCCATCCCTATTTATTTATTTATTTAGAGATATGATCTTGCTAAGTTACCCTCACCAGTTTCCAGTCTTCTGTCTCATGTTTCCAGAGTGTTGGGACAACAAATGAACACTACCACTCTCAAAGAGCAACTTTTATAAGCCAGACACCAACAAGTACACAACGCTAAGCTGCCCAACCACTGAAATACTGTTTACTGTGAAGAGTTGAACATGGGTGTTTGTTACCTTTTTCCAACAGTTTTATACTTTAGACCTAACAACCTTTGAGGTAAGTTCTTGTAAGTAAAGAAGATGACTTCTTTAGATGTCTTCTCTAGAAGATGAACGTTCATGGGGCCCAGTCATTTCTAATTATGAAACAGTACAGTTTTCTCTTTGAACTTCAGTTCCACTACCTATACTTGAGAATAATAAAAGTTCCCATTTGATAGGACTTCTGTGAGAATCAAATAAGCCATTTATTGTTACTACCCTTGATATTCTATACTCTGGAATCTCTGGTTCCTAGTCCTAAAAGATGATATTATAATACAAAAACTAGCTTTCTGAAACTCCTTCCTCTCTTGAATTTCACTGCAATCAAAGCTTTTCCAAGTGAGATGTGAGGCTGGAAAAATACAAGTACTTTCTTTAATTTTCTTCTGTCTCTTTTCCCTTCCCTTAAGGTTATGAATTCAATATGTGCTTCCACCCAAAATATCCATATGCCCTTTGGTCTTCCAGTGGTCAGCAGAAGCAAAACAAAAAGGGCATCTGTCCCAGCTGATTCCTCTTGCTTGCTGCACTAGAGAATACCCCAGGGAATTCCCAATCATGGCCTATGCCTGATATGTTGTCTTTTGGCAGGCAGCTGGGTCAAATTCCCCTTTAGCAATTTCCAAGGCGTAAGCACATCAATACAAGAACAAATGAGCACTTGTCTTGATAAATCAGCCTTCTTAATTTTCTCCACCTCATAGATACAGCCACTATTATGTACTCATACCTTTAATAATGTTTATGGGTATAGCATCAACAGCAGTTACAGTAGCCTTTGAGGATAAATGGGCAAATAAGGGGCTAGGAATACCTCAGTGGTAGAATATCTGCTAAGCCTGGAGAGAGTCTTGTATTCAATCCCTAGCATTGCAAAAAAAGCAAGAGAAAATGTCAATACGACATTTTCCCTAGTCTCACATAGGTCACAAACTAGTATGGTTAATCTTCAGTAAACAAACCCCTACTTTGCTGTCCCTTCTCATGAGAAATAATATTTCTTCACTTGTTTGTTGGCTTGATAAACTTCTAAACACAAATGATACACATTGTAAGAATAGGATCTTTTTTATTCTTTTTGTTTCTTGACTAGGAATTCCTTACAATAACATTTGCCCTGTGGCTGTTGTTCCAGTAAAAAAATCTAGAAACCTGTCTCTTGTTGCTGAATTTTGTTTACACAACATTTACAAGAGCTGCCATGTGAAGCACTTTGTTAGCTCCAATTCATGCTTCTCAGTTATCCAAAATCCTAATCCTCTATCCCTAACCTCTATCAATATAAACTGGATTTACTATTGAATATGTTGATTTCATTTACATTAGGGCAAATCTTACCAAAGCAAAGCTATTTGGAGATCAACACAGAACAAGAAGATGCATAATACACAGAAATGTGTTTTCTATCAAGATGTTATAGTACCTCACATTTTACTATTAAAGACTCACTCCTTTGAGTTGGATTCCTTGCCATCTGCTTTAAATTCTGGTCATATCACACTGAATTCACACTGAAGAGTCAAAGGATTATGTTCCAGCAAGGACTTCTCTGCCATGGATGCTTTCATGAAGATTTTTCTTCATTAGTTTTAGTAGTGCTAAACCACTTATTGATTGCTCAATGTGTAGTACATTACCACACAGTTCACAGTTTTATTTCTTAATCTGTAGAACAACCCTGAGGACAGGTGTTATTGCCATCTATATTTTACAGATGAAGGGAAGTTTAGGAGAGTAGTTAAAGAGCATTCATTCTGACAAGAGATCAGCATAGTTAAGATTTCAGATTCATTACTTTCCAGCATTATGTCCTTGGAAAACTGACAATTTCATCCTCTGTAAAACAAAGGTAGTGGCACTCTCCTCCTGAGTTTGCTGGGTAGATAAAGGCCTGATTTGGGGAAAATCTTAAATATGGGCATGGTACAAAAGTAGATAAGGAAATGATGATCAGAGGTCAAGTAATTTGCCCCAGTCACCAGCTAATCAGATTCCAAAGTCTGGACTACCTCCACTACAACCTCATGTTTTTTCCAGAAAATATGACTGTCTTTGTAAATCTGAACTGTTACAAAGAAATTTGGATAAATATAGAAGATGAAGGCAAAGTCACTATAATAACAGTAACAACAGAAACACTTCAAAATTAACTGATGTCCCCCAGAATGGCTCATCTTTCTTAGCCAATAAGGTCAGCTAGGGATTCAGCAAAGCAGATTTCCTTCTTTTCCCTGGTTTCATGTGGATTAGTCCACTAGTCAGTCTGTGACTCTGTCATCTATTTCAATAAGCTCATGTATTTCAATAAGCTCCATGAGTCAGTGCCAATGCCCAAGCTGAGTCATGTTGGCTAAGCAGTGATGCAGTCCTGAGACACTAGAGATAGCAATTAGAAATGATCTTTGTTGGAAAATTAAGTATTTCAGGGCCCTGGCTTCACACCTTCAAATTCGCATCAGCACAGAAGGATCTGTCCAAGTTCACAAGGAGGAAATCAAACTGTAGAGATAGATAAGATTATGAAACTAACAAGAAACAAAGAGAATGAGGCTCCTACTTACAGGATGATTGGTACTGAACATGGACTTTCAGGGTTTTTTTTGTTTGTTTGTTTTTTGTTTTTTGTCTTCATCTCACCACAACAAACTTGTTTATTTCAAACTCAAATTTTTAAGTGCTTATAGAGTCTCATTTAGCAGTTTTTAACTGCCTCTGATCTCATCTTTTGTGTCTGATATTTGGTTAAAAGTATCAAAACATTCGCCTGTACATTTTAAGAAAAATTTTGCATCTTTCTTCTTTCACTCCTTATTTTTTTAAGAACACAAAGATTATCTATTCATTCTTCATAGATTATAGGCTATTTTAACAAGACCATTTTTTCCTTCCAACGATAAGGCAGAGTTATTATAGCCCCTAATGTTTTTTTTTTTTCCCTAGGCCTGAACAAGTCTGATAATTCAGCTTCCAAAGTAAGAAAAGGAATTAGAAATCATCAACCAGCTTTCTCCTCACTGAACATTGTTTTTTAAATATGAAAACCTTTCCTTTGGTGGAAAATGCCAGTTGGTTCTGACAAACACTTGTGAAACTTCTGTCTTGTTCAAAATAGCAAATATCTAAAAATTCACAACAATTTTCACAGATTATAAGAAATTAGTTGGAATAGGTGCACTCTTAAAGGCCAAACTTCCTGAGTTCCAGCTCTGCTTTCCCAGCTGTCTCTTGCCATCATCATGTGGAAGTCCTGCCAACACCTCATATTCAACTTGCTCAAAACTGCAACACCTGCCATGCTCCAGCCTTCCTCTCACAGAAAAGGGCATCCCTAACTGGTCTTGCACACATCTTCAGGTTCTTTTTTCCACTTCCCACATAAGCCCACCTCATCTCAAACTTGCAGCTCCTCATATTAGGAGCTTTTCCTACCTTTACTGCTCAGCCCTTTGTCAGCTCTTAGACAACTGTAGGAGCTTCCTTATGGTCTCCCTGCCTCTAGAATGCCTTTCACACCATCACTTTCTGAAACACAGGGAAGCCCTCGGACATACTATAGTGCCTTCCTTCCTTCCACCTTTGGCTCCTTCTCTGCACTTTCTTCCTTGAGGAGATGCTCTGGCCACACAGGAAGACACTGTGTCTCAGACATACTTCAGACTTCCTAGACTCCTTTCCCTTCCTGTCTCCTTTCCCTGGGATAAATAATCTGTCTGTCTTCCTGGTCAGACCACTCTTTCCCACATCCCTTTTCTAACGTTTGCAAAATAATATTATTATTTCTCTCCTTAGAGCTCAACTGAATGTTATGTTTCTTCACAGCACACAGTATGATCTTCTTTCCCAAAACAAATCAAATAGTGTCATTTCCTTGCTTAAATCTTATCATCTTAAATTTAACACAGAATAACAAATCGGATACTTTTAAGTGTGGAGTACAAGGCTTTGCCTTTTTAGGAGGCCTACATCTGAAACAACTCCAGATCCCCCATGAACTACCATTGTCCCTGCTTCCTGTATTTGTCTCAGATGAGCCTGTTTTCATTCTTCAAATCATTTGACTCTTTCTTATGCACTTATAGCTCGCTCTGTCTAGAATAATTTTCCAATGCATCGTAACATAACCAACTTCTTCAGACCCTCACAAGGCCTTCTTTCCAAGGTACCCACCACTACTTACAACATTTACCATTTTCTTCTGCACCCCCCATATCTAAATTATTTCATGTGTCTATTTGCTTTATGTTTCTCATCTGAGTCTAACAATATGTAAACTTCTTGAGGAAACGTTGTGGTTGTTTTGAAAACTACTGAATTTTAGTACCCAATACAGATCTTGATACCTCAATAGATATTTTTCATCTAAAATAAAACCACAACATTTATGTGTTTTATCATAAAAATGTGTACACATCCATGTTTTTCTTTAGTTTTTAGACTTTTTTTTTTTTTTTGAGACAGGGTCTCGCTTTGTAGTTCAGGCTGGCCCTGAGCTCACTATGTAGCCCAGGCAAGCCTCGAACTCAGCAATCCGCCTGTCTCTGCCTCCCAAGTGCTGGGATTACAGACGTGAGCCACCACGCCCGGCACTGTGGTATGTGGCATTGATGGCTGGTGGGCATGAGTCTCCATGCCCAGCATTGTATGTGGTTACCGGGGATTGAACTCAGGACCTTGCGCTTGTGAGGCAGGCACCGGAACCACTGAGCTAACCCTCTGGCCCAGTTGTTAGACTTCTTGAAGTTGGGGCTATGTATTAAGTACCTGTATATTCCCTGATGGCACCTAACATTACCATATCAGATTGTCATTGTAGGAACTAAGTACAATTTTCTGACTAGAATTGAATTAAGTAACTCTTTCCTTGAGCTATACTTACCTCCCCAATGTAAGTGGCATTAAATCTGGGTGAGCACATAAGAAGGGAAGAAGGAATTCATCTTGTTAGGCATAGTTCCTTTGCTACATTGTCCTAGCTTCCTTTCCTATTTTAAATCTCAGTCACTAGTCTTTTCTTTAATACAATAAGTATCCTGGATGGCTTTCCAATAAATTGTGTTTGCCATTAAGCTGGTCTGTTTCTGTCATTAACTTAATCAGAACCCAGATAATATAACATGCATAAAGAAAAATTGCACAAAGATAATTTACATGAATTCTCAAAAATTGAGTGAACAATCCATACGTTAATGACTGATCTCTACTCACACAAAAGGATATAAAACAGTAAAGGACAGCATAGTGGCACATTCAAATGCATCCCAGAAAAGAAATGGCACAAGATAGTAGCAGATGTTAATTGTTAAATTAATAGCCCCGCCTGTGAATGTTGGAGGAGCACAGAGGAAAGCAACACAGCAAGTTGGAATGACCCAATGCCCTCCATAGCTCAGTAAAGACTACTGGGTAAATTCCTGATTTCATTTCCTAAGGTAAACTTGAACAAACTAATGAGTGCAATTTCCCCTAGCTAGGAAATTCATAGACTGGGGTGTTAGAATGATTCAGCATTTTATTATTTGAAGTACACTGCTTCAGGATTGTGAAAATCAACACAGACATGTTACAGAAAGGCTGAATTCTGACACAGCAGTCATAAATGCTTTGATCAACAAACTCACATCATGTGATTACCAGATTCCAGACCTCGGTCGAGGTTCTATTACATACACAGAGCAATTGTATTCAGACATCACGAGTGACACTTAAGTAGAGGAGAGACATGGATCAGCCAATGTGAAACAATGTGTAACTGCAGAGACTTCTCAAAGCATGAGGAAGGGTTCAGAAGAGACACTTTACCCAGGCAACATCCAGGAAGAACATCTGGAGGAGAGTTGGCAGGTCTTAACAGCTGCATAGAATTGAGAAAGGAAAAGACAAGAGAAGGCAATTCTAGGAAGAGAGGCTAACATAAACTTGACCACCAGGATTTATAGTGTGATATATGAGCCAGGCAGTGACAAGATAGGCCCAGAGGAAGTAGTTTCTGGAGGGGCTAGTTTGGAACAACATTGTAGATATGTGACTTAAAATAACTAATCAGATTCAAGCCTCTTACCTACCTTTGGAGGCTGAATAGAAGGAGTCAGTGTATCTTAAACTACTTGAGCTAGAAGTGGAAGGGAGATACTCTGGAAAACAATCAGGGAACAAAATAAAAGACTAAAATGGCTGCATAGCAATGTATCAGGTCTAAGAACTCAATGATAATTAATTCAAATTTTGCAACACATAGAAATCTGTGTGCATCTGCCAGACGGAACGCATTGTAAGAGACATTGTCTTGCAACCACTAGGACACAATGGAACTTAACCAATTTGTTTAAGAAATAAATAAGTGAATAGCTCATATAATACCTTACTGCAAGCTCACCACCAATTTCATGTTTCAATTTCAATTTCATAAATAGATAAATTATCAGTTAATGTAATTTTTGGTGAGGAAATACATAACCAAATTATTTATTTTTCTGAACACCAAGTAAGAAGAAATTACTCAAAATCTAGAAGATAGAATTTTAATTGTATTTATAAAAAAATCTTAACTTTAAGGTTATTACTCTCTCAGACCAAAAATGTACTCAAAGATATTTTAGGCCAAGTAAAATCTCGATTTAAATGCAACCCGCCTTCCTCAAAGCAGAGAAATGGGTGCATTGAGTTTCAACAGATTAGGCTATTATTTCTCTTGTAATGTGTAGTGTTTTCTAAAAAAATGGGGGGGAAAAAACCCTGTCATTTTTTATGGGCTAGTTTCTTTTGCTACAGTGACACCTACTGGGTTTTTTTCCACTTTTATTAGTAAATGTAAATAATCTTTATATTCACTGTAGGGGATTGGTACATGTACATAACATGTTCAATTGCTACTATTATTTCAAAAAAAATTTAAGAAAGAAGTGGAAAATATTTACACTTATTATTAACTTTTATTTCTGTATTAACTGTTTGTATTTTTCTATTTACTTTTTTTGCAGTACCGGGGATTAAACTTATGACCTTGAATTTACAAGGCAGGCCAATAAAGTATTAATTTAATAAAATGGTCACTACCACATCTATACATATCATATAAACATACACACACACACACACACACACACACACACACACAAACCATTTTTAAAAACTAATGCAAATAATTTGAAAGTTTAAAGAGCTTTAAACATTGTCCATTTGAAAGCATTGTAGATTACAAATGTACTGTTAAAATAGTGACATATTTACTCTAAAATATTCAAACTAACCCTAAAATGCCATTTTGAATTGCTTTACAGATAGTCTATACACTCATTTATGTTCATTCCCAATAAATTCTCTCTTCTTTTTTTTCAAGGATTCAAAGTGGTCCTGAGAGGACATTGGGCCCCTTTTTTAAGAGTCTAAGAGGCTTATATTTAAAGCCACTTCAGAAATATAAATAGTTCTATTTCCATAGTCCTTTGAAAGTGGAAAGTTGACATCTTCCTCAAATTCTCAATATCAATATATTTAAAATATTTTGTGTCTTAATTTTACTAGTATAAAAATAATAATCTATATAAAGTTATCTAGGTTAGGAATGTGCTTCGATTTCAGCTAGACTTTATTGATTATTTATGTAGTCTGTAACCAGGTTGTGCTTTACTAACATTATCATCATGCTCTCCAAGGTCCTGAGAATCCTACTTCTTTGTAATATAAACAAGGGAACTTAGACACAAAGATATCAAGTAACTTTCCCAAATGGAAAATCTAATAAGTAGTGGATGGTACTACTAAGCCCATGGCAGATTCCTAAAGCCAAAGCCCAACTTGAGATCATTCAAGCATATTTTGCAATATGTAAATTAAAGAGGAGAATACAAAATGCAAATTAAAGAGAAGAGAAATCTCAGGAAAGCTAGTCATGTGTAAGAGAAAAGGCCTTGTATTAATCAGCTTTCCATCAAGTAACTAATACTTAAAATAATCACCTTATGAAGACAAAAGATTCATTGTGTTTCATAGTTTCAGCAGTTCTAGTTTATGATCAAATGGCCTAGTTACAGCACCTCGTGAATTGGAGAACATGGTGAAACAAAGCTGTTCCCCTTATGGTCAAAAACAAAACATAAAAACAAACTGGCTGGGGTTGTAATATCTCCTTAGCTCAGGAGGATTAGCTTCAAATGCCAGGCAAAAACATGGTACAATTTTTACTTGAACAAATAAACACATTTTACAAAAAACATACAGGTACCATAATGAAACAATACAGACATAAATAACAGTATAGAAACCATGAAGTAAAACACCAACTGATAATGATTATTATCAAGCATACATAACTAAATCATGATTAGATGATGTTTCTAGGGATGTAAAAAGAACAAACTGTGATGGTAAAAAGAAAAGAGGAAATAAACTCATGTATATAGGGGTGGGGTTTTAGGGTGGGTAGGGGAATGGAAAAAATGAGAATTAAGTCAAGTCATATACTGGTACAAATTCTCAATGTTGAGTGTTATCATGATGTATATATAAAATGTACCTATATCACAATTTTTTAAAAGTCCATATTGTAACCACAACTCCAGATTTACTAAGAAGGGAAAGATAATATTCCAGATATTTGATATCTAGAAATGGTGAAAAAAGAAAAACTTGGTGGAATAAGCATTCAATCTATGTAAGTCATCTCCCAAGGGCCTTGCAATCTATCATATGGGGTCATTCTGTTCTGGATTTCCCAATAGCTCTCAACTTTGCTCACTCCCTCTTTGACTTCACTAGCTAAATTAATCACTTACCCAGCCAAGTTCTTTACAGAATTTACCACTACCTGAAATTTGATTATCCCCTTTTCTTTTGTACTTTATTTTCTGCCTGACTTAGAATGTAACCACCCTATGATAGGACATTTTCCTTCTAATGTGATAGCTTTGAAAAGATATCTGGTAAATGGATGAATGACCATATATTCACAATGATGTTCTAAAATTACACAGAACTGAATTGAAATTCTTATTCAACCTTTTACAGAGTTGCATTGGACAAGTACTTTTTTTCTCACCACCATATCTTATAGAATGTTTATCCGTAGACTCAGGAATCACACATTTCCAGTTCCAATGGTGTTATATAACATAGGGTGGATTTCCCAGAAAACCTAGTTATCCTATCCACAATGGTTGGTTCTTGGTACAAACAAGTAATACTAGTAATATTAAGCAAGTAATCATTCTTAATTGAAACAGATCTTCACTACAAAAGGCAAGCTAATAATAAAAAATGAAGCAACACCCTATATATAAAATGTACATGAGAGACACAGTGTCTTCAGCAAAGAACAGTACATTTTTAGGAAAGTAACAAGTCAAGGAAAAAATGACTTTGAGCTTCTAGGGGTAGCAGTTTAGTATATGTGCTGCCGAAGCGAGCACAGGGGGGGTAGCAGTTTAGAACCAAACAAGTAAATGACAGATAAAGGTCAGTTATAAAGTTTGTCAGTACAAACTCTTCTGGCACCATCTCCAGATGACTAGGGTCTAATGTCTTCCGTGGTTAACCCTGTTCTTTTGTGGAGAAAAAGCAGAATATTGTTTAATCTTTGTAATACTATACTGCTTTTAAACAAATGGAGAGAGGGCAGAGAGAACTTTGTATCATTTCTTAATGGCACTTAACTAAACAATCCTTCATATTTTGGGGAAGTAGATTCTGATGGATTGGCATAGAATCCAAAGTAGGTCAATTCAAATTCCTTCCCAGAAATCCGTCCAGAGCTGTCCAATCAGTGTTTTCTTTGAGATCTCTGTAAGCAAAATGTAAACTCAAAGCAGCCAGCAGCCAGTAGCCATTTTTTTGCTACTACATGAGAAGTAGCTGCCAGAGAATAAATCCAACAGGAAAGGAAAGCTGAGAGGATGTGAAAAAAAAAAAAAAACAAATTCCTGATGACATTATTTTATCACTGGACCCAAAAATGACCTAAAAATGAGCATTTTAAATTTTTTTAGAAAATGATACAGATAAAATTCCATATTTAAGACAGTTGTAGTTGGATTTCTATCATTTACAATAGAAAGAACATTGCTACTGAGATTTAAGATTGTGTCTCACTGCAGCAAACTAATGACACTGACACCCACCACTAATTTAATTATTTAAATTATAAAAATAAAAAGTGGTAGTAAGTGTAAATGGGGTCCAGAATATATAATAGGTATTACAAAATCAGAAGAAATTATTCAAAGAGAAAGGGGGAAAGGGGGAGGGAAGGAGAAAGCAAAGAAGGGAAAGAGAAAATTTGATTATAAAAACAAAAAAGCTTATGTATATAGGGGGTGAAGGAGTGGGCAGGGGAGGGGAATAGGAAAAAATGAGAATCAAACACATCATGTACAGTTACAAATCTTCAATGATGAATGCGATCATAAAGTCACCTGAAATGTGCCAATAAACTTAGTAAAGGGGAAAAATAAAAATAAAAAATAACAATGGTAGCAAGTGCCACACAGATAATAAATAGTCATAATGGCTTATGACATCATTTATTGAAGACACAGTAACAAGAGCAGGAGCCCCAGAGTTCAGTCTGTAGAACATTACTGCTATGTTCAAAATAAAGAGTGGGAGAGCATTTTGATGTCAAGTCCACCCACAGAACAGAATGGTGTTCTCAGCCAAGTTTGATGATCATTACATGAGAAATCTAAAACAAGAATCACACCAGAAGGAGGAAGACAAGACAGAGATATGGACTGGATCTTTTTATATGAGTGTCAAAACTGCCCATCAGTTCAGCAAACTAAACACTGTCTTTTGACAAGAAGTTAGAAGTCAGATTTGAAATAACAGAGTCAGAAAAAAAAATGAGACAAGCAATCTGTGAAGGACAAATACAGAGATAATATTGCCAACTATATATTACCATGGGGATTAGGATCTCACCAAGTGTTTGATGAGGACAGCATAAATGCTCAGATCAGAGCAAACCACATGTAGTGTAACGATCTCTTCTCAGAAATTCCAGTGTGATTCACAGGACCAACAGCATATCTTTGAAACATCTTAACAAAGAATGGACAAGGGAAAGAGCAGAGGGAAAAGGGATAGAAAGGCAAAAGAATTTTTTAAATGGAACTAGAGCTTTGGTAAATGTAAAGAGAACTGTGAGTTGAAAGGAACAGGAGAGATGGGAGTAGTAGAGGAAAAAGAAGAATTAAGAATTGGGAAAAGAATTGAATACATATACCAACTTTCCACAATAAATGTAATCATTATGCAAACATGTACTAATGAAAATAAATAGATAAATAAAAAAAGATATTTTGTCTGGTGTATTGCACCCTGAAATAATTTACTCAGCTAGTAAATTTAAGCTAGATTGTGCCAGAGATTTAGCTAAGTGGTTCTAGCGCCTGCCTCGCAAGCTCAAGGTCCTGAGTTCGATCCCTGGTAACCACATACAATGCTGGGTAACCACATACAATGACTCACGCCCACCAGTAATCAATACCACACACCACAGTGCCGGGCGTGGTGGCTCACACCTGTAATCCCAGCACTCGGGAGGCAGAGACAGGAGGATTACTGAGTTCGAAGCTTGCCTGGGCTACATAGTGAGCTGAGGGCCAGCCTGAACTACAAAGCAAGACCCTGCCTCAAAAAAAAAAAAAAAAATTAAGCTAGATAAAAATGTCCTCTTTTTTCTGCTTTTGTTCTTCATTGGTTGGTTGGTTGATTGTTTGATAGGTAGGTTGGTTGTTTCCTTGAGACTGAATCTCTCCACATACTTCAGACTGACTTGAATTCATTATGTAGTCCAGGTTAACCTTGAATTCACAGTAATTCTCCTGCCTCAGCCTTTTGAGTGGTGGGATTATAGTTGTGTACTACCATCCCCAGCCAGATATCCTCTTGAAATAGGAATAAAGAATAAAGCTTTAAAGTTATACTAACTCTGGAAAGGACAATAATTATCAGTACATGTCTTGACAAAAGCCAGCCCTGGAAATACTAATGGATGAGAACGGTGTCCAGTCCTCTGTATTATTTGACTTTAAAAGGGTAGCTGGCCATGGTATTTGCCATTTTTTAATCACATAAATATTGTTGAGTATTCCAATGCCAACCAATTATATGAGCAGTTCACAAAATGAATGTATTTCCCTATCTTGTGTTTAAATTAACTGAAAATTATATATGAGCAATTTATGAACAAGTATTTTCTGATGAGTAATTTGATATTTCAAAGAAAGACGCATCATAGAAGACTAACAACAGCAGCTTGAAAGAAAAATTTTAAAGGAAAAAGAGAGTTTTCCAGTGAACCCAGATAGACATCAAAACCTCACTGAAATCTCACTAATTCTCTGAAATCTGGTTCAAAAGTTACTTTTGTGGGGGTCTCTTTGGTTTCTGAAGACTTGCCTCAATTGTGTTTTATTCAAAAATTTACTAGACTATTCTCCATTGTAAAATGATTGTTTGTTTTTCCCCAGCCACCCCAATGGTCAAACTGTGATCTTCGCATAGAGCATGTCTCTAACCTAGGGCATAACATAAAGCCTGGAGTTAGGCGGGTAGCAATATAAGAATGACAAGTGAACGAATGAGAGTGGTCTGTTAGACGTGTTCAATATTGCTTCTCCTGAGAGTCTATTCTGGTCAACTCTACCATGTTTTTATAGCTGTCAATCAGCCTAGTTGTGGCACTTACTACTCCTGAAATTTCTCATAATTAGAAAATGCCATCATCTTGAAGCTTCCAAAAACATTTTCCCCTTATTATTTACAGAGTATAAACTAATTCATGGATGAATGAAAAACATTTCTATAATGTTTTCATACATTTAGTGAAATTTAATTTCTGAACTATGTGCTTAGTTGAAGATAACAAAACTATTCTGCTGTGATATTAAAGAACTCACCCTGAGGATGCACAGTTACTGTCTGTTCACATTTTTAGCATTTCCTCTTCCTAGTGTCCCCTCATTGATGCAACTAATGGACCAAAATGTTTTTCAAAATATGAAATGTTATTAAGCAGAGTTCTACAGAAAGTTGATTTATCCAAAGGAATAGCATAAGTTCTAAACTCGTTATAATATTAAAGATTCGATTTCTGCAATGTTGTTTAACCTAGGATTGCATTTAGTGTTAAATGCTATAGAAAAATCAGGAGAAAGTGTGACCTGAGGCCACATCTGCAGAACTGTCAATATGGAATAGCAGGTAGTTAAGGTCAGAAGCTTTGTGGTTGATTTGCCTGAGCTTAAATGTACCACTCACAGGTATGTAAGCTGAAATTGACCATCTTCATTATCTGAAAAATGACTAACAAGTATAATACCAATATCCAGTTAAATTAGACAGTACATATTAAATATAACATTTGCAGTTAACATTATTACTATACTACCATATAATTAAAAAGAACTTTCAGACTTCAGGCTTGTGTGAGTGAAGTCTAGGCCAGTAAAATAGACATGTGATTACTGTGTAAATAAATCATAAAAATATAGAATTGGATAATGTTAATAGATGAAAAGACATAGGTAACTATACTAAGGAGGAAAAAAAGAAGGTTCTCCTAGAAGGTGAGATTAATCATTTGGGAGAAGTTTCCTTGGGTCACAATTGCAGAACACTGACTTTGGTAATTACTGCAAACATTCCCCTGAAATTTGCTTTCTTGAAGGATTAATGAGAGAGAGAGACAGAAACAGACACAGAGACACAGCAAGAGAGAGGCAGAGAGAGAACATGCAAACACAACATGCTCAAGTATATAATGATTTCATCTGTTTTCATAGAAGAAATGTGAATTTACAGTTACAGAGCTCCCAGGTATAAGCAATAATTTAATGTGAAAATTATAAGATACCCTTTATCATTATCACAAACATGCTTGAAACAGAATCAATCTTTCTTGAATTTTTAGCCAGATATACTATTTGTACATCATTATGTGGTACCCTGTGATAATTTAATACATGTATACAATGTGTAATGATCAAATCAGGAAAATAAATACTTCCCTCTCTTCAAACTCCTCACACTCTTTTATTTCGTTAAGCCACGGTTTTGTTTTGTAACCAAGGCTGACCATGAACTCTTACTCCTAAGTGCTGGAATTATAGGCTGAAACTCTGCATCCAACTTCACAGTTTTCATTTCCATGTGTTAGGAATTATTCTAACTATTCTGAAATATACCATAGGATGTTATTTTATCTTGTTACAGAAAACCACTACTAATTCATTCTAGATGTATCTCCATGTCCTTCTTATTCTCCTTTCCCATACCCTTGTAGGCTCTCCATTCTACCACTTCTTTCTTCAAATGAAATCACTAAATACCAAATTGGATTTGAGTTTCAGATAAACAACAGATACTTAGTATAAATTTGCTCCATGCAAAACTCCCCAGATATCTTTGAAGATGGCAGTACTCAACATTAAGTTAGTAAATTTCATCCTGCCCATAACTACTAGTGGTATAAAAGAAACTAAAGTCTGTGAAAACATTCAGTTAAATAAAACTTCCCAACAAGGAGTTCATGAAGAGTAAGGGGCACAATCTCGACCGTATCCGCTGATAGGCTGCATAGCAAGATAGATATGTTCCAGCATTACAGCACCATTAGCTTTGTGAGACCATAAGACATCAAAAAGCTTAAAGATTTACATTATTAATACATGGTAGTTCTCCAAAAATGCACATTGTTCAATAATTAGAAACAAAGTATTGTTATGTGTACAGATTCTTTTCTTGAGCCAAATGACAATCAACTCTCTGTTCAATGGGTGTTGAAAAGTCGGCAACTGTCAATGACCTTAAGTTCACTGCTCCTGTTCATAACTTTCTATGAAGATTTTAAAAATGATTTTGCTCATCTATATCTAAGCATCTTTATACCCTTGAAGTTGTATTACTAGAATCTTTCAATATCATTTTCTCCAGCCCTTTCATGTTCTAAATGTCTGTACACAAGTCAAGCTTAAGCATTTGGAAGTGAGATTAAATTCCCTGAATGCTTTTGGCATTGCTAAATGTTATCATTTTTTTCATGACTGTTTGGCATGAATGCCAATGAATGAAGTGTTTTTTTAAAAAGAGGTGAAATATTCCATCCAGTAAATGATATGTGAGAGACAGAGCTGTAACAGTGACAGAGCTTGAAGCACCATCTCACTCGCTATGACAGAGCATGTAATGCACCTGAAATTGGGCCCTGTGTAGTGACTAAGAGTTTCAATTTTCTGAGTTTTATAGAATCCTGTATTATGTTTGACAGCTCTGTTTCACACCAATGGCTGGTTCCATAATGCTAACGAAGTTCAAAAATGAGAAAATGTCACTAAAGAAAAAGGAAAGAATGCAAAAGTGTATGCAAGTTTCAAGCACATAAAACACAATTTCCTACGGGAAATTATTATTTTTCATATTGTTATGACATTGTCAATGCACTGCGTCTTTAAATTTGGCCCTATCCCACACACATAGTGAAAAGTTCATTCAAGGGTATACACTGAGGGTGGAGAAGGAGTGATACAGAGCGCTGAAGAGCTGCCTGATACCCATGTGCTTCTTACCCCAACCTCATTCTACACTCCCCACATCTGTTGTTAGAATCTAGGATTTTCACATAACAAAAGAGATTTCTTCCTCTCCCGTCAGAAAAGATGGTTCCAGCAAGACTGAGACAGATAATCAATCTCACTGGTTATTCCTTCCAACTTCTTCCTGGCAACATCTGTCCATAGTGAGGAATTGAGTTATCTCTTCTCTACCTAAGAAATGATCATTTTTCTCCTCACTACAGATCCTGCTTCTCCCTTCTTCCCTTCATCCATTCTTGGCCTCTGTAAATTGTTCCTGGTGGTACCTGCAGTACACAGAGTTTAGCCCCTTAACTACGAGTGATTTTCCAAGCAGGAAGCTTCCCACGGACAAGGAAAAAGGCAACAGGAATCAGAATCTTTTAACTTGTTCCATGTTACTTCTTTCTTCTTTTGCTTTCCCAACTTCCTTCCTACTCTGGCCATATAAATGCCTGTATTGGAGACTCCCCTACTTTTCTGGCCTCCTGATTTATAGCTGGTCTCCTGTGCAGTATGCAGGTACCTGATTAATTACTAGGAGCTGCTCATTTGACTTCACCTCAGAATTGTGGGTGTAGTTCTGACAGCCAGCCCTGGGAAGCAGTTCCTCTTGTTCTTGGATCTCTCTTTTGGTCTCTCTTTTGGTCCCAAAGGGTTGGTAAATACTTGTCAGACTCCTGACAGTAATGACTCATATTAGAAAGTACTTTTAACAGTATCAGTGGCATCAATGATGTATTACTAGTGTATTATCAAGTATGTTTATTATATACTTAACTTTCCTGACCCTCAGTTTTTGCATCTGACAAATGGAGGTACTGATTCTATGCTCATAAGAAGAAATGTGACAGTTCAGATGCTATGTATTGAGGCTATGGCCCTCAAGTTTTCTGATTGCAAAATCCATGTCATTTCATATCTTACTCTCTCCTTCTTTTGTAAAAGAATAAAGGAATGGAAAGTTCCTATTATCTATCTGTGAAATACATTGCTAAAAACATTTTTGGCAAGATTTTTGAAATAGTTCAACTCAAGGAGAAAAATGTACTGTAGTACAAATCATTGCTCCAATGAAGATACCTGTGTTTACAGAATTTGCTGATCTCCTGGGTTTCATGTTTTTATGCCAATATTAAATGTAGCTGAAATTTACCTACAAATGAAAAGTTGTTCATTATTAAAAGACAGAAATGTTTCATTTAAAAAGAAAAGACTGGTTGCTGCCTATGGGTATGTTTATGTGATCTTCTAAAGTCACGAAATTCAGATGCATGATGTCAATTCACTGTGTCACATGGCTTCTATATCCCCATCTGTGCTACTCAAAGGTGCACAGAGGTAAAGTCATTTGTAAGTCACGCTTCTGCTGAAATTCAAGCCAAAAGCACATCAACCATAGCATGTAATAATGATACAGTAATTGGTTACATTGTTTCTCTGCCAAAACATTACCTCTATAGTTATTTCAAATGCTTAAGGGAATCTTGAGTGTCTAGGTTCTAGGTACTTGTCACCAATGACAGATGATGCCTTCAGGCTTCAAAATATGGCCAAAAACTAGGCACTATAAACCTTGCTAAAGTTGTTCCCAGAAACATTTCTTAGAAAGTCAGTTTCTCAAAACAGAAGTAATCCAAAATATACTTCTATCATTACTTATTAATGTTAATAACTCTGACAACCATATATATTATGCTGTGTTTATTTTTTATAAGGTGACTTCCATTAGTTCTCTCTTCTAACCATGAGTATTTGAAAGCTTACCTGATAGGGCTATAAAAATCAGAAGAATGATGACAAAAATAACTTCTATTATTGATCATGTAATATATAGCAGACATCTTTTCATGTAATCCTTACAACAGCTCTGAGGCTAGGAGTTACTGTTGTTTCCATTGTGCAAATGACAAAATGAAGACTTACAGAGGTTAAGTAACTAACATTGACAGCTAATATTAAGTCAAATTCAGTTTCAGGTTTTAAGTAGAATACAATCTACTAAACAAAATATGAGTGTTATTTTGGTCAATTAGATTGACAATTTATCCTGCATATTCAATGAAGTATTTTCAAAGATCAGTAAGAAATATTTTAATAAGTCCTGTAGTTGAAGCCATAGAAAATGACAGAACTGGACAGTATGGGTCTCCCTGGAAAGCATTAATATTCCACACTTTTTAAGATAGTAATGATAGAACAAGACATATCCAGTGGCCAGACTGAATTCATAGATGCTACAGTTTGGACACAGCTTGTTCCCCAGAAGTCTATGCATTAAATGCTTAGCTTGAGTCCAGAGAGGTAATGGAAACCTTAATAGAAGGGGCCTAGTGAGAAATTTCAGTCATTAGGGGTGTGCCCCAACAAGGGATCGTGAAACACCACTTTCCTTCTCTTTTTTCTCTTTACTCTCAGCTGTCATGAGGGGAACTGAAGTTTTCTGCACTCTACCATGATGTTCTATGCTGCCACAGACACAAACCAACAAAACCAATCGGACATACACTGAAATCTCCAAAATTGTAAGTCAAAAGAAACCTTTCTTCCCTTCCTAAGCTAACAATCTCAGGCATCTGCTACAGAAAGGGAAGTTGAGTAGTGCAACAGGCAATGTGCTTTTAAAAAATCTCGCGACTAATTTACAGAAAACACCAAACATGGACCCCTAATTGCAAACACTCGCTACAATTAGTGGAAATAAACCAGATAAAAAATTACAATGAATTTCATTTTTCCTCTTCCCCTGCATTCCCTACAACCCCCACCCCCTATATACATAAGCTTTGTTTCTTATTTTTTCATGTGTGATATATAGGTACAAACTCTCAAAGTTGAATATGATCATATTGTATGTATAAAATGGACCAATAAAGTTAAAAAATCAGAGTGAAATTCTTCAGAGAAATAGAAGACTGGGAAACAATGTATGATTAGAGATGACAGCTATTGTCTAGTTACTGGAAAAATTAACAGTAACCAAGAATATTAAAGAATAAAAGTTATCTGAAAAATAATAATAGCATTTCCTTATTTGAAAACAGATACAATGACATCAGCAGCTCAGCATATTCCTAGTAACCAGCAAAGAGCTTTTAGGAGGAATAAGGAGAGTTACAAGAGGTCATTGAGAAGGCAGCTAATGTGTAAAGTGCTGGCTGTGTGTCTTGCTTTGTACTAGTGGTTTCTTCCATCCTAACAATACTAATTACAAAGTGAAATAATCCTGACAATGATTTGTAAAATGCCACAGTGTCAAGAACCTAAAAATCATCATCAAAACTAAGAAATATACACAATTATAATATTGAAAATAACATTAACTAGCTTGTCACTGCCTCAAATATCAGAGCGCATAACTAAAGAAAAAGTCAGAAAACTTGCTAGAGAATTTGGAGCTTGTAGAAATATTTATACTAACATCTTACTAGTACAAGACATTTTATTCCAAAAGTACTCCATAAATGGCAGTAGCATGTAATTCATAAAATTTAGAAATGGCTGCTTTTCTAATAGCTACCTCTTATAAAATATTAATATTTCAAAATGTATAAAGTATTAGCTAATAACAGACCTGGCCCACATCCTTATTTTACATGATTTCTTCATAAACGACACTTTTTTCATAATAGCAGAACTCAACAGAGGCCCTGGCATGTTTTCTGAAGTTAATGTTGTTGACATTAAGATTGTGAAAAGAAAAGTAGGTTTGAAAATTTTCCAAACTAAAGGATATGATGGAAAGCCTCTTAGATGGTCACCACAACAAAGAGGAGTGAGAATTCAACACAGACCCCTGGGATAAGTATCCAGAGTCACCTGGGGTACAGGGTAGCTTTTCATTGTTCAAAGAGAAAGATGAACTGAGTGTGAAACAGAGTATTATTATAGGAAAACAGATCTATGCGAAATGGTCTTCAAGGACAGTGTCTTTTGAAATCCTCAAGTGTTACTTGTGGAGATCAAACAATGATATCTCAAAGCCAACCTCTTCAGCATGCTGGATATTTGAGGCAGAGAAGCCTGAAAGGTCTCGAGAGTAGCCCAGAACTGAAGTGTTCCTGTGATCATTTCCTGCCCTTCCTCACTCACCCATTCTTCCCTCTCATTTTTCCTTTGGCTTTTCTGTTGTTACTGTTGCTGTTGCTTTGTCATAGAAACAGATTTTCTCTTCCCCAAAGGACCGGGTTAGAAACTCCAATCTCTCTCCCCAAAGGAAGCTGTGAAAACAGAATGGTCTCATTCATCCTCCACCTTTCTCCCTGAGACATTCAGTCCAGAGGAGTTCCGCCCCATACTCCTTACCAGGGAGAGGGAATGCAACACAGAAAGTCCAAAAAGACTCTGACAGATAGACTTTGTGGGACTCTGCCCTCAGTCAGTTCTCATTGGCTCATATCAATTTGTCCAATCACATTGTTATACAACTGTACATTCTTCATCAAATCTATATATAAAAATGGATAGCATCTCTGCATCTTTATTTCTAAAAAGTCCTGTATGTCATGTAAAATTCTGATGAAAGAAATGTGCTGTTTTGCTCTTGTTAGCCTGCATTTTTTCACAGGAGTATTGACTATGACCCTCGTGATGGACAGGGAAATGTATCACACCTTCCACAGTTTGACTTGACAACAATAACAACAACT
>PVIC010020323.1:0-29656 GCA_004025085.1 Thryonomys swinderianus | reverse complement strand
TTTGCTTTGGTAATCCCTTTTTATCTCTTTAGTTTACTTTTATTAGTACATATTTGCAATATGTTGTGATTATGCTTATTGTAGAGAGTTGGTATATGTACTTTGTGACATATCTGGAATAAGCAAATCTATAGAGACAAAGTAGTGTAGTGGTTGCTGGGAGCTGTGGATTGGAGAGAATGATCATACTTAGTGGATCCGGAATTTCCTTTTGGAGTGATTAATTGTGTGTTGGTAATGCCTACATAACATCTTGAATATATTAAAAGCCATTTAGTATCTTTAGAAGTAATTACAGTGGTGTATTTTATTTTGCATAAATTTTACTTTATTTAAAAGTAACTGATCTTAGAAGGTTGATGTAACTTTCATGAAAACAAAGACCCTTTGGTATAATTATTATATTTATTAATTGTTCAGTGAGCATTTTCAGTATGGAACACATGCTAATGAGATTAAATAATGATTGCTGAGTTCGAAGCTTGTCTAGGCTACATAGTAAGCTCAGAGCCAGCCCTAACTACAAAGCGAGACCCTGTCTCAAAAAAAAGATTAAATAATGATATTTGAACCCTAAAAGCTTGAGTCTAAAAAGTGAAGTGGATTATTAATTATGATCCATGTGGTAAATGTTATAACAGAACTGAATGAAAATTTATCGAAAACACCGAAAGAGAAAATAACTTTGAGAGCATTCTTTTAGGTGGAACATTTTACCTTGATTTTTGAAGAATAGTTTGCCAAGTAGAGGAGATGAGCAAATCATTTCATGTAAAGAACATTGGCGAGGTCAAATATGCAAAAAGGAACCACATTCCAAGAGTAAGTTTCCCAGTCACAGAGCATGGGGACTTGTAGAGCCAGATCCCACTCAGTGCAACCAAACCGAACACAAAGCCAGGAGATCTTGAGAGAATTTGAGAGAGGAGGAAGGATTTTAGCCTTGTGAGCTCTCATAAAGTTTCCTTGAGCTACTTAGAACTAAGCTATTCACATCCTAGACTGCATACAATGTACTGCTGCCTAGAATGAATTAGAACAATATAATTGGAAATAAAATTTAAACTCAATAGATGGCACTAGCCACATAGCAGTTATTTGCATGACTTCATCTTTTTAATATTGTAGCTTTGGAGTACTTTATTTTTGACCACAGTTTTAAGGCTTAACCCTGATGAGTCTGGGAGCCAGAGTCTGAGAGGACTTTGGTCATTTTTCAGCTGTCATCACATAGGATGCAGCTGCTCACCTTCCCCAGCGCTGGTCCCATCATTTCACTTCTTTCCATAGAGTCCTTTTACTCCAAACCTGCCAATTCCTGTCTTCAAGTGTGAAAGGATCTCATTCTGAAGTGCAAGAAAATAGTACTTAATATTGGAATACCTACAACTCCAACTTGAGAAAGAGAAGTCATCCCATCATGAAATATTCACTAATGAACATCCTTCTAAAGCTGCTCACATCTCCCTACGGGACCTCCTCTGACCCAACATGGATATTAGCTGTGTCCACTGTGATTACTATGCCAACCAACTGCAGAGTGAAATAGTTCATATTGTAACAGACACAGGGCTTTACTAAGATGATGAACATGGTGCAAAGTGTGGTAATTATTAGGAAGCCTCCAAGAAATAAGGATCTGGCAGAGTTTGCCTAGTTGCAAATGAAGAAAAGAAAATTAACCAAGATAATAACAGAACAGAAGCTTCAATAGGGAATGATTGGAAAGGCAAAGGGTTAGGAGAGGCCCTGGAGAGAAGTGGAGAAGTGCTTAATCATTTTGCAAATTTTTCTTCTTTAAAATCTTGCTGTGCAGGTCAAATGAGAGACAACAGTGCCACATGTTACTATCTTAACAAATTCTTCTTTCAGAAAACAATGCCCCCAAATAAGTGCTGATTTATTTTCCTGTCCTTTGAATTAGTCCATTGTAGTTATAATAAAAATGTAAAGCATACAGTAAAATAGTGTAATCTTTAGATAAAACCTTAGCTCATATTCCCATTACTTACTGTAAAATGTTGCTTCTTCTAGGTGGATTCATTTTCCAGGCCCTCTTATCCTCAAATAAGCTTTTTCCAAGACTAATTTTACTGTATAAGACCTTTTCTAAACCTTGATTCTATTTCATAAGCAGTGTTAGGGCCCACTAAGCAAGAAAATATTAGGGATGTTTTGTATTTGGTTCATGGAATTTATACACCTTGCTTCAGACTCACTAACCCAGCTCTTTCTTGGAATTAAACATTGGGGAAGTTTAAGAAGCAGGCATGTTCTTTGGGGGGGAGGGAATCAAATTTTCCTTCTGTTTCTCAATGCAATATATTAGAGACCAGTTTTCTGGGAGAGGTGGATGTGCGGCATTACCCACATATCCTGCTAATCAGCGATGTCTGTACCCAAGCTAAGACTGATGAGGCTGTATGGTAGGGATGGAGAGTGGTGCAGGAAGCGTCACTCTACACAGCCTGTCTGAGTGGACCCCGCAAAACTACCTCTCCCTGAAATTTGAGGAAGTGCACTGACTTAGATTTAAATACCACTTGGTAACTGTGATGTTTATTAAGTTAACCTGTCTGTGCACTAATTTCCCAAGATGTGATATAGTGACTACACCAGTCTCAGGGTTGCTAGAAAGATCAGGGAGACAAAATTATGAACAAACTTCAGCATGGCGCAATGGTTGTGAGGTACTTTTATTGCTTGAAATGAATCCAGTTAGGACTGCAGTTGTAGTTCAGTGATAGAATACAAGTTTAGCATGTGCAAGGGAAGGCTGGCATTCCTCTTCAGTAGTAAATTATACGTGTATATATATATATTTTTTTTTTGAGACAGGGTCTTGCTTGGTAGTTCAAGCTGGCTCTGTGCTCACTATGTAGTCCAGGCAAGCCTCGAACTCAGCAATCCTCCTGCCTCTGCCTCCCGAGTGCTGGGATTACAGGCGTGAGCCACCATGCCCGGCTATACGTGTATATTTATCAGGGAGCAACCAAAGGAATTCCTCCTTTGGTTGGTGCGTGAGTCATTCATTTAGCATGCATGAGCAGGAGAGAGCTGTGATGTGAAGTCCCCTCTGTCACAGGGAAGATAGATCAGCCAGAGGGATGCAGATGCAGACTGTTTGTAAGACAGATAGCAGAAACTAGGAGTCATATTTAGAAAGAGTATAGACCTAGAGGAGAGTGGTATCTTGTCTATCAATCATGAAAGCCAGAGCATTTTTGAGAATGAAGTGTTGAGCTGCAAACATGATGTGGCCAATGCTGAAGTGAATTGGACAGGCTGAAGCCTGGGGCTTTGGTCTGAAACAATTCATCCTTCCCTCAGAGAAAAGCTTCACCATTAGAGGATGTGTGATTTGCAAAAGATGTGTTGGACTTTTTTCCTGCACCCAAGGATCTTGGGAGAAAACAGAACTGTGAATCAACTGGAATTGAAACTGTGTATCATGAGTGCAATGTGAATGACCTTAACAATGGGAGGGCAAAGGTTGTAGTAAAGACAGAGGCAGTCTGAGAGCATGTGTCCTGTGGAAAGGGATAACCTCAAACCAGCTTCCAAGTTAATGAGTGAAAATGCCAAGTCTTCTGGTTTTATTGAAAGAAATCAGACAACTGGATTTTTCTATACTTTTTTGTTCATTTGTGTAAATTCACAATGAATTTTTAAACATAGCCAAACACTGTGGCATTAAAAATACTTCTTCAACTCTTGTGATCTCTGTAAAATAGTACTCCCTGTTGTTTAAATACCACATTATTTCCCTGGTGTGAGAAACCAAAAGTGTAAATAGGGGTCAAAATGTATAATAGATATTGGGAAACAGGAAGAAAATGTTCAAGTAAGGAGGGGAACAAAGGAAGGGAAAGGAAAGAAGTCACAAGAAAAAGAATAGAAGGAAAAAAATGGAAATAAAGTTTTTGCAAATGAGAAAAGAAGGTTGAAGAGAGGGAGGGAAATGGGGGGGGGAGCAAAATATATCATGTCCAGGTATAAATTCCCTATGATGAATGTTATCATAATGTGTATCTAAAATGTACTAATACATGTTTTGCTTAAAAAAATCACTGGGTGAAAAAAAAATGAAAGCATAGAGAATGAGGATGATGTTATGGGGTAAGTCTGATGTTCCCCCAAAGCTTCATGTGTATAGAGGTGGGGCTTTCAGAAAGTGGTGAGATCGTAGGGACACTACACTCATACATAGATTGGTCCATGGACAAGTTTATAGCTGAATGTATTGTCAGGAAGTGGGGTCCAATTGGAGGAGCTGGTCACTTGGGGGCATGGGCTGGAAGACATTTTCATGTTGTAGTCCTTTCTCTCACTCTCTGTCTCTCATTATTATTATTGTTGTTATTATTATTATTATTTGTGACAGGGTCTTGCTTTGTAGTTCAGGCCCTGGCCCTGAGCTCACTGTGCAGCCCAGGTGAGCCTTGAACTCAGAAATCCTGTCTCTGCCTTGCGAGTGCTGGAATTACAGTCGTGAACCACCATGCCCGGCCTGGTTATTATTTTTTTGAGACAGGGTCTCACTCTGTAGGCTAGGCTTGAACTCACAGTGATCCTCCTGCTCAGCCACCCAAGTGCTGGGATTACAGCCTCAAACCACTATACTCAGCATCTTTCCAGCTCTCTTGCTCTCTCTGGTTCCTGACTGCCATGGATTGAGCAACTTTCCTCCTCTATATTGTTTTTGCCTTGGACTCAGCTGACCATATCTGAACTCTCTAAAACTATAAGAAAAACAAACCTCTCCTTTAAGATGTAGGCGTTGGGTTTGTTATTCCAGTAACAGAAAAGTGACTAATACAGAAGAGAAGTGGGGAGGGTGAACCTGGTGTCCTAGGCCAGAAGGACAGTGTTTTGGGGGCTGTTACTAGAGGTTGAATCTAGGGCCTTCATGGTGAGGTACAAGCCTAACATCTTTTTTTTTTTTTTGAGACAGGGTCTCACTTTATAGTTCAGGCTGGTCCTGAACTTGCTATGTAGCCCAGGCAAGCCTTGAACTCAGCAATCCTCCTGCCTCTGCCTCCCGAGTGCTGGGATGACAGGCGTGAGCCACCACACCTGGCTAACATCTTATTATTTTAAAATTTGTGGTAGTGTCTTACTTAGTAAATTGCCTAGCCTGGGTTGGAACTTGCAGTCTTCTTGGCCCATCCCAGAATACTGGAATTATAGACAACTGCCACTATGCCCAGGTGGAGGGTTATTCTTTGAGCTGACACTCCAAAGGTGGTCAAGACTGACTCTTACTCAGTCTCCTTCCCCTTTTGAGTGCTTTTTCCCTTGAAAGAATCAGGTGATCATGTGTCACAGACATCAGGAGGTCAGGCACTCAGCCTTTCATTCCTCCATCTCCATGGAAGTCTGAGATGGACTGATTTGGGGCAGGAATGCAGGTGTGAGGACCTTCATGCCTCTGTTGCCCAGCCCGAGGGAGACACAGCCTTGGGTCTGGGCCCACTGGCTCCTCCCCGTTAGGGCCTGAGGTGAAGGGAGACTGAGTGCTTCCTATGCTCAGAGCTGCTCTTGGAGCTCCCCAGATGGTGCTTTGCCAAAATTTAGAGCCAACAGTTTTGGAGACTCTGTGAGCACCAGGGCCCTAAGCGCGGCAGTGCTCCACACTTCTCCTGCTCCCCAGGGAGCCTCTGAGATCATTGCAGTAAAACTTTAATGCCTGGAAGTCAATTAGGGTGGAGAATTCTCCTGTAATCAAAAGAGGCAAGGCTTTTATTGGAGAGGTGCAAACGAGAGGAAAGAGGCAGCTGTGCAAGGCTCTGGGAAGCTAATTGCTTGGGCGGGAGAATTACTTGGACAGAGTCAGGGTGTATCTATCAGGAACCAAGGTGAGGGAACAGATGGCAGGGACCTTTCTGGGGGCTTCCTGAGGGGCCTCAGGATGTGGTGTAAAGTTTATAGGGTGTGTTCACATTTTTGCCTTCGCAGATCCTCACAACGTCGTTCATTAGTACAGGGTCTCACCAACAGTTCCACCAAGTGGAAATTGACCCCTGACTCCCATTTTAGAGAAGGAACTGAAGTTTGGAGAAGTTAAATATGGAACTGGGGTTGAAACGTAGCCTGTCCATTTGGAAAGCAGACAAGGCTAGAATAAAGAGTGTGAATGAGGAATGGGAAGCCCTGGTCTCGCCAAGCCTGTTCCCCTAAAGTGACACATTTTCATCACTTCTCAAGGGAATTCTGAAAATCTATTAGATGAAATCATGTAAAATGTAAAACTTAAGCATCAGCAGACAGATACACAGGTCATACATGTCAGTTCTAGTTTTGACTGTTGCATGACAACCCTTCTCCTAACTAACTGTCTTTGAACATCCATTTTACTATAGTCAGGTTCTGAGAATCAGGAATCAGCTAAGGCAGCAGTGGGAATGGTAGGGCTCTGTTCCGTGAAGTCTTTTTCAGCTGAAAAAATATATAGGAAGGAACAGGAACCTCCAAAAGCTCAACTGGCCAGTTGCCCATGGTTGCTCATCTCACAGTTGTCAGCTGCACGCTCAGTGGAAGCCACTGACCAGAGCACCAACACACGGCTGCTTAACAGGACAGACTGAGGATGTTTGCTGTATCCCAGAGTGAGCACCGCAAAAGAACTGGGTAGACCTTGGCAACTTCCACCTGTTTTCTTGGTCAGAGAAGTCACAAGTTCAATGGGAGGGACCTTAACTCCGCTCCTCTCTATGGTGCCAAAGGTTATGTAGCCATTGCCTTTTGAAAAATACTATGTTGTCTTACTCCCTTGTAGCCTTATTCCTTGCAGTAGGAATCAGCAGGTGCTGAAGTCCTGGCTTGGCCTTGCCACTAATTGGCTGGAACCTTGGACAGTCATGTAGTCTATCCAGATTTGCATTTTCTGATTTATAAAATCAGAGTTGTAATAAGAATAAACTTAAGTATTTCTTCTTACTCATCCAATCTTTAAAAAATGTGTCTGTCTCATAAACCCAATAACAGAATTGCACAAGCTGTGGGCAGAAGTCTTTTGAGCAGGGGCTTGGTGACAAGAGAGGCAGCAGTGGGGGGAGCACTTCCAATAGTGGGAGGTGCAGTAAGTGCTGGAGTGGTAAGAGGGGAGTGTGAGGACTGTCAGAGACTGGAAGGTAATGGGAGGTAGGAGGCCAGGGGTGAGCTGCAGGAAGAGGAAGGGGGCAACCCAGAGCCTCATGGGCATCATGGCTGTGTCCTTGGCCAGGACAGAAGTACCTAGGCTCTGAGAATGAGAGGTAGACTGTGGTCGGAAGGCAAGTATTCCTCCTTCAGAAGAGCCCTACCTGGCTCAGCTCAGAGCTGAAAGGGGGACATTGTGAGACTGGATGGAAGAATGAGGACTGTCTCCAGGGTGTGAACTCAGGAAGTTACTACCAGGCAGGGCCAGCTTCGTGTGTGTGTGTGTGTGTGTGTGTGTGTGTGTGTGTTGTCTGTGTAGTCACACAGGGCTCTGAAATTAGAAGAGGGCAGTATTTGGCTTAATGCAGCATTGTCACCATTTTAAAATTTGTAGTTATTTATGAACAAGGTCTGACTTTGCCATTTGTACTGGGTCACACAAATTAGGCACCTTGTCCTGCAGGAGAATAGTCTGTTGCCTTCAAGCTGGGTTCTGAGGCTCAGCTGCACTCTGTGAGAGAGTTACATTTTGTGAGATGGCAAAGACTAGTGCTTTGTGGGCTGCATGGCTGTGAGTTGCAAAAAGGGCCAAGGAGGCTGGAGAGTTAACTCAGTGGTTCTGGCACCTTCTGAGCAAGCACAAGGTCCCTGGTTTGATCCCTGACAACCACATACAACAATACTTGGCATGGTGATTCACATCCACTAGCAATCAGTAGCACACACAATGCCGGGCATGGTGGCTCACCCCTATAAACCCAGCACTGCGGAGGCAGAGGCAGAGGCAGAGGCGGGAGGATTGCTGAGTTCCAGGCTTGCCTGGGTTTCATAGTGAGTTCAGGGCCAGCCTGAACTACAAAGCGAGACCCTGTCTCAAAAAAAAGAAAAAAAAAAAAGACAAGGTGGGGAAAGCTTTTCCACTGGTGAAGCAGATAAGCATGGGGCTTAGTCCTTAGCTAAGAGAGTTACTGCTCCAGGCTGGGCCTGGGGAAGGGGAATGGAAGGGTCCCAAGAGAGTAAGTCTGGGTTCTGCGGCCTCATGGAGCCTAGTCATGGCATTTCTCAGGTAAGACTCAGCCAAACTGGTCAACTATCCTTGATGGAAGTGTCAGTGCCAGAGTAGGCTGGGTGCTTCTCATAGTTGGCCACTTGAGGAAGGAAGTTAGAGCCCATCAGATCACATAGGGAGAGTGTGAAGCTGCCCCAGAATGCACATAGTGGGTCTTGAGGGTCATGGGGAGGTCACTGTTTTACTCAGTTCTTGACCTACATCCCTTGGGGAGTCTCTGAAAAGGTTCAGGCACTGAAAGAGAGCCCTGATGCTATGTAAACTAGGACTATGGGTCCCAGCAAACCTGTACCATTACCCTGTAGATGACAGTGACCCCTGTTAAAGCAAGAAAGGTGTGTGTGTGTGCATGTGTGCGCACGTGTGTGTGTGTGAAAGAGAGAAAGAGAAGAGGAGGAGAAGTGAAGACAAATGAGGATGAGATAAGAGAGGAGGGCTGCATGAGTGCTGTGTTGCTAATCCTTATCATTCTCCTCCAAAGGCAGAGAGTCTCTCTCTTTTATCTTGCACATTTTGGAAAGTGCCCATGTTTTGGATAGTCTTAGATAGTTCTTGTATGATCAGGGGTCAGATGGGAGCAGATCCTTGTGTTTCTCCATGGCAAGAGTCTTCTTTCTGCTAGCCCTGCTGTCCTTGTGCAGGTTTGGGAAGGAGAGTTTGTGTGGACTGGGTTTCACATTGACCCTTACAAACTTCAAGCAAGAGGCTAAGCTGTGCATTGCCAGTCTGCAAATATCACAGACACTCAGGCTTCCTCAGAACTTATCTATCTGGTCTGTATTTCAGTGCCTCCTCATCCCGTATGGACTCCTCTCCAGCATCCTTGGTTCCTGGCTCAATCAGAGAGCCATCAGTCTTCTTGCTTATCATTTTCCCATTCTCCAACTATACTGCTCTTCAGGATCCTACCACATATACACACAGTAAGGAGAGGAGAAAAGTGGGGGGAGGGGGAGAGAGAGACTTAAGACTTGTATTTTAACACCGATGATTAGCCTGAATTGATTTATTTCCTTTTATGTCTTCAGACTGGAGTTCTTACCTCCTTCTGTTGATAACCTCAACATATCACTGTTCTAAACTCTGGTAGGCCCACCTTTCTGGAGAGTACCTTTCCCCTTTAATGGGGGTCACTTTGTCCTACTAAATTCCCCATTCATGCCTCTAGAATTATCCCCTTTGACCCACTTGTATTTCTCAGGATCTGAGCATTCCACTCCCACATTTCTCTTCTCCAGCTCCTTTAACTACCCTTACCCCTCTGGTGTACCTAGAGACTCTTTGCACAGTTCCTCTGTGGACTGTGTGATAGCCAGCCACCAAGACAGCTTCTAATGTCTCTCACCTCCTGGTAGTCATGCCCCTAAGCATTTTCCTTCCATGGCATAGGGATAACCCATGTAATCAGCAGGTTGCTGTCAACATAAGGAGTGTGTCTTTTGAAGATGGTGATAAAAAACAATGTGGTCTTTGCCTCTTCCTTTCTCTCTCTCCTTTTCCTTTTTCTCTCGTTTTTTTCCCCACTGGGGACTGAACCTAAGGCCATTTCACTGAGCTACATATCACCATATTTGTTGATTGATTGATTGATTAACAAGGTGTCCCTAAGTGCCCTGTTGGGCTCAAGCTTGTTATTATACTACCTCAGCTTCCTAGAGTGCTGGGATTACATGCATGAACTACTATGCCTGGCTGTTTGTTTTATTTCTTAGAATCTATACTGGGATATTCTTTACTGCTTATGTAGTACACTCAAATACATTGTGGAAATGCCCAGAAGGTGAGAAATTATATTTCCTACCAGTGCCTTGCCCTGGCCACATGACTGAGCCATTGACAAAGCAGATCCCCGGTTCTAGCCAAGACCAGCCTGCTGAAATCTTGACCACAACCTCATGAGAAACCATGAGCCAGAAGACCCCAGCCAAGCTGTTCCAGAGTGTCTGATACACAGAAACTACAGGAGAAAAAATGGTTATTGTTATTTTAAGTGATTAAATTTTGAGGTCATCTCTTACACACAGTAGATGACTCACACAGGCTATTAAATGATAAGTCTCTTCCCCCATTTTCACCATTCTAGAAAATGACAAATCCATTTATTCTGTTGTTTAGGTGGAAGTCCAGCACTCCTTCCCCCTGTATCAGCAAATTGTTTAAGCAGCTGTACCTTAAAGTCATGTCAGAAATTTGTTTGTTCTTATTTTTTAATGCCACAAGTTAGGCAAGACATGGTCACCTCTTGCCTGGATTCCTGCAGTAGTGTTCTCCCTGGTCTTTTCATTTCCACACGTGTCCCTGATTAGTCAATGCTGAAGACAGCTAGTCAGAAAGATAGAAAAATAAACTAAAAAAAAAAAAATCAGGACATGCTTCTACTCTATTTAAGCCCTCTAGTGGCTCACACTACATCTTGACCCAAATTGTTCACTGTGGCCTGGAGACTGCATGATCTAGTCCTTGCCCAACTCTGCACCTCATCTTTGTTAACTTCCTCAACTTGAGTCATACTGGTTTTCTCACTACATGATTGTTTGTCCAACTCAAGGTCTTTGCCTTTTGCACCTCCTGTGAATCCTCTTCCCTTCACACTTTGCCTACTTTTTCCCAATACTTTATTGAAAGCTTGGCACAAATTTCATCTCCTCAGGAAAGCCTTCTTCTACAACCCAATATAAACACCTCCTTTCCATCATCTATTCCCTTATCCTCACCATTGAGGTTTCCAATCTGGAGTTCTTGTAAGCAAGAGAAACCAGCTCTTTTCTATTTAAACTAAGAATAGCAATTATAGGAAGACAGGAAGAACTCATTTTATTAAAAGCAATGTTGAAGAGCCACAAACAGGCATCTCTTGGCAGCTTTGAACATAGCAGTCTCCAGGTAAACAGGGCATCTGCCCTTGGTGAGCTTTTACTTGAAGAATGAGTAGCCCCAACTTCAAGGATGCAGTCTAGGAGGGCTCTTGGTGGAGAGGAGCTGCTGACCATGGAGAAGACTGCTCCAGGATTCCTCTTTGGTTCTGGTAGTTGGAGAGATGAACTGGGGGTAGGAAGGAGGAGAAGGAGAGCTGAGGAAGGATGACTGGGTGAAAACCTTGTCAACGAGGAGGGACTAAAAAGAACCAGAGATGTGATCAGCAGGACTTCACTTTACCCTGTCCTGCTGAGAGGATATCAATGAATGGATCATTATCTTCTTCAGAGGTTCATTTAGAAATAGAATGTTTGAGAAAGCATGCAGAACTGAGGATCAGTAAGGTATAAATTTATCTCTAAGTAACTTTGATTTCTAACTTCTGGCAGGTGAAACCCAACACATGTTAGCTTAAGAAGAACAAGTTTTTGTTTTTTCAAAAAAAGACAGGTCTTTCCTGGAACCACAAGATTGTCCTGATGATAGAAGGACTGGCACCAGACACCTGACTGTCAAAAGCAACACAAAAGGATTCTTACTCTGCCCTTACATATGGTGGGGTGAGGTGGGGGATATTAATATTAATTTATAGATAAGGAAACTGAAGCACAGTTAAGTACCTTGCCTTAGGGTCACATTGGTTTGTCTTCTAGGATAGAAGATTTCAATTTTGGATTTGAGGATTTTAAAATTTCTTGTTCATTCTGCCATGATTCCCTTTCCCCATTCAAATGAGACTCAAGAACCTGTCAGGGGAGAGTAGGCTGCAGAGGGCAATTTCCCTCAGAACTCTATTTCATAGGGCACAGAAAGCCTCTTCACCATTCCCCAGGGCCTTTGTTTTCTTGGAGTCACTGACTAGAGAAGTTCAAGGCCCTGAATCCTTGAAGTCTAAATATTAAGGGATGGCCTATCCACTTTGGTAAAGGTGGCGCAGAGCAGAGATTTCTTCCCTTCAGGGCAGGAGGAGAAGTCACTGAGAGGCCATCTGGTGCAAAGACCACAAACTGAGATGCTGCAAGAATCACTCAGGTGTCACAAAATAAGCAGTATGCCATCTCTAGCCTATGGTGTCATCTAAAATAGCTGTCTTCTTTGGGCTTCATTAGATTTTCTGATTTTTCAAGGGAAGGCAGAGTTTTTTCTTTTACCTCAGGAGATCACTGTGATAGGCAAATAGGGTAGCACATCTAAAATGCTTGGCTCTTGGAGTAAACTCTCAGTGAGTGCTAGTTGCTACAACTACAGCATTGCACAGATGTGGAAACCCAGTCCAGAATGGGTTACTCCAAGACACTGTTAGCATTCTGATTTTGGGTCCAAGGCTTTTTTGCTTCAGGTTCCTTATCCTGACTGTACTCCATTCCTAAACTAATACCATCTTCACTGTGTCACATGACACTATTCTCTTTTCTTTTTTTTGTTGAGAATTGAATCCAGGGCTTTTGCACTGAACTACATCCCCAGCCCTTTTAATTTTTATTTTATTTTTTTACTTTGAGACAAGGTCTTACAAGTCACTGAATTGTCCAGAGTAGGTTCTAGTTCGTGATCTTCTTGCCTCAGCCTCCAAGACTGCTTGGATTATAAGGTGTACCACCACAAACAGGTGGATGACACACTTTGGGTAACTACATGCTGCCTTGTATTTTGCCTGGACAGTTTTTGCTGATTCTCTACTTCTACAGAACATTTCTCTCTATAATAAATGAAATCTTTAAGTTCATTCTGGTGGAAAGTCCATAGGGTTCCTTCATCTCCCTTTAGATTCCTAAGGAAGTAGCAACGTTACAGCAGCTCCTCACCTTGTTTTATTAGCTCTGAAGGTTGATTTATATGAACTCATACTTTTTCATTTAAATCAGAGACTCACCTACTGTTTGCCCAGGGCCCATTAAAACCATTAAGAAAAAAAATGGGCCAGGAAGACTTATGCACTTTGTTGAGTACAAAGCTAATTTCCTCTTGCTCTATGGAAATAAATGCTCTGGACACTCATTCAAGTTCCAGGAATCCTGCGGCCCACAGTATTCCAGATGTGGTTCTACAGAGCAGGCATCAGGAACTACCAGATCCTTCTTAGTACTTGGCTTTTGGTCCTACCATCTCCAAACAGGACAAGTGTTGGACTCAGTTGGTACTTTGTCTTACTCCCATTTGGTGGTTCTGAGTTAATGGTACTCTACTTGTAGACTCATTCCTGGTCAGATTCATTTTATTCTCTGCAAAGTTAGGAAGGCAGAATGAAGCCACTCCATCTCGTGTAGGTTGTGAACTGGAACTCTATATAGATCACTCTATTGCTAGCCTTATGCTTTGCTTTGGGATGACCACTATGGTACTTACCTCAAATATTATCCTCCATTGGACAACCATCTGTCCTTTCCTAAGACCCTCTGTGAAGAGTACAAAAACTAAGCTGGAAACTGGCCCCTACAGACACCACCATGGTACGACCACTAGGCATCAGCATGCCTTGGTTTTCAGTGTCAATTTTCAGGCCTTCCTAGCTGATAGAGCTATATTCACATTGCAGCCAGCTTTAAGCCATTTGCCAGGTTTCTGAAATGTAATTAAGGTACAAAGTGAGACAGTTACACTCTTTGAATTTATCCATCAGGTCAGGAAGTGATATTCCTGATAATAAGAATTTCTGTAACATATGAGAGGTCCAACACAGAGAGAGCTTGTAAACATGTGGTTGATTAGATTAGGGTTTTCCTGAATTAGAAAGATTAAGAAGCAAATCAAGAATCAAGTACAATAAATTGTAACCTTGGCAACTGTGACATACTGGTGATGGACACAGGCAGAAGGGTGAAAATCTATGGGGGGAGCAGACAAGGGAAGATTAGAGAATGACACCTTCAGGGTTTACCCAGGGGCCCTCAAGGGCATGAGGTACTGTATCTGAAGTATCCCTCCCTGGCTTTCAGCCAGACCACTTCACTGCATCAAAATTTTCGGGGTCTGGGCTGGTGATTTAGCTCAGTGGTTCCAGCCTGCCTTGCAAGCGCAAGGCCCTGAATTCAATCCCCGGTAACCACATACGATGATGGGCGTGGTGACTCACGCCTAGCAACCATCAATACCACTTACCACAATGCTGGACGTGGTGGCTCACGCCTGTAATCCCAACACTTGGGAGGTAGAGACAGGAGGATTGCTGAGTTCAAAGCTTGCCTGGGCTACATAGCTGAGGGCCAGCCTGAACTACAAAGCGAGACCCTGTCTCAAAAAAAAAAAAAAAAACCCAAAAAACAAAACTTTGGGTTCTAACAATTTTGGTTAAAAGAAAGGTGTCCATGATGATCTGGTATCCACTTTAGCTGGATTTCCACCCCCCAGTGAGTGAGCTTCTGGTTATAAATTTGGTTTCTTTGGTCTCCTAATGCCGGGGAGAGGCTGCCGTGGATAGCAGGTTTGTTAAAGACTATTTTGATAGGTGAAATGTCTCTGAAATACCAAAGCTGAGGACAAGATTCTGGGTCTAACCTGGCCCATTTATGAGCAGTTCCCTGCTAGGAACAGTTGCCCAAGGCCAACTCAAAAAGATACCACATCTCCTCACGTGAGCTCAGATGCATCTGAAGCCTGATCAGAGTTTAGAGTACCTGCTCATGTATCTCTCCTCTCCCTCCCACCTTCCAGTGGTGTTCCATTCACAGTGTGTGGTGTAGACATGTGTATGTGTGGTTCCATGACTTGCCTTGGCTTCTGCAGTAACAGTGTGGAATGTCTATGACCCCTAACTGCCCTAAAGACTGAGTTTTCTGACTCACAGCTGCCTGTAGGGGTCCCGGGCCTTTAGTTGGACTGCTTCCCCCTTATTTTCCCTTCCTGGAGAAATGTGTTTAAACTGTTTTGCCTCAAGTAATTTCCCCTTGTTTCTTCCATTCTCCTCTGTGCAGTTTTCCATGAATTTTCAGGATCTGTGAGAAGTAGATGATTCTGTTCTTTGAAGGTAGGATTTTTCCCTCAAAGAAAGAAGAAAAAGATCCTTTTGTTCACATGCACAAAGTTGTACCAAAAATGATGTTCCCTGCAGCATCATGTGCACTAAGCAGCAAGGGCTACAGTTCCTCAGACTTTCTCAGGTGTGGAGACTTATGTCACCCAGCCACTCCCACCTGTCCCCAGGGGCCAGCGCTGATGTGGGTGTGACATGGGTCTAGAGGAGCTGCAGGCCTGGTTTGAAACTCAAGATGCTCACAGAACAGGGAACTACTTTCTCTCTTGTTGAGTGAAGAGGCTGATTGAAGGCCACAATGAGGAGGAAAGTAGTGATTTTGAGGAAATTGGGAAACTCCCACTTTCTTTGGCAGCAGGAGACAACCTGCCCATATATGAATTTTAGACCATTTACAGAATGGAATAGAGTAGTCTGGAGCTGGAGGGTGTGTTAGGGTCTGGATGTCAGGACAAGAAAGTGGCTGTGGAGCTGGGGAAGGAAAGTTAGGGGAGACGAGGGAGGAAGCACTCTGTAGACTTGGCAGAGAAGTGACCACACTTCTGGTGTTTTGTGGAGGTTGACGTTTAAACATCTAGAGGACTCAGAAGGCTCTGACTCTGCAAACTTGTGAGCGACACACCCAGCTGTGCCTGTGTGACCTGAGGAAGGAGTTCTGGCCTCATTGAGGAAAGCATACTGTCACACCTCGAAATCAAGTTGGGAAATACAGAATTCAAGTGAGGAAGGGCAACATTACACTCAAAAGCACTTCTTTATACTGCAGAAATCAGGTAATCTCATTCATTTATCTATTTAGGAACTATTACTAAGGACCTACAGTACAATGTCAGCCACAAGGAAATGGCTCTTGTGCAAGTACTTGAAGAGCTGGAAGGCAAAGTTAGTAAAGATGGTGGGGAAGAAGCAGGAACATCATGTGCTGATGTCCCGGGTTTATAGGAGCACAGCAAGTAGGAAGGACAGAGAGAAGCTGTTGTGAGTTGGGTGGAAAAGGGCAGTGGGAAGAATGGAGGGGCTAGACCAGACTATACCAGGGCCATGGACCATGCCAGGGAGCTTTCCTTTTCCTTGCTGCTTATGTTTAAAGTTTAATCTCATTGTGCTATCTTACTGCATTATATTTAGTATTATGTTCTATTCATGGTGTTATTTTTTATGGACAGAAGTAACAAATTTTAAAAAGAGTATGTTTAATGTAAAGAATTGACTTGATAGAAGTAAAACGGTAAGCTAATAGTTACATGGGTGATGGGCAGAACGCAGAGGAGAGAGGCTGGTGAAGGAGAAGTATGGGTGCTGGAGGAAGCAGATCAGGTCTGAAATCTTGGCCCTCCACCACCACCTTGGACTGGGTGTGAGTTTGTCAGTTTGTCTGAAAAATGGTGGTAGGAATGCCTGCATTGTGTGAGTGCTTGTGATGTGCAGTGCACTCTGGTAGGAGGTTCTAACAGTGCTTGGGCCTCATGGGTAACCAGGGAATCCTGGTTTAAAGGGAGATGAATTTTCTAGAAGCGCTGAAGGTGTGGTGTTGGTGGGGGGAAGCTGGGGGGGGAGTTTATCACTGACATATTCCTGGTGAGAAGAGTTACAGATGTGATGGAGGAGGGTGGCAAGGAAAGGAGAGTCTCTAGGGGAAGCAAATTTGAGTTGTGCCAGTGAAGAATGACCTATCTGCCTACCCACCATACGTAGAGAAAAAATACTCACTCCATCTAGAAGTCACAGAGTGAGCAGAGGGCAGAAGTAAGGCTCAGAGACAATACCACGTGGGCTGCTATGGGAAGTGAGCATAGAGAGGCAGGAAAGGGTGGGGTCAAAGTGACCAAATGAAGCGGAAACAAAAATCTACACTAAGTATGTCTCACAGTTGATAAGCACTTAACGATGTGCCAGGCAAGGTTCCAAAGGCTTTCTGAATTTGACTCTTCATTCTCATAGCCCCTTCATGACTTCCTGTAAGTTCTCCCCCTTTTGTTTTCCTTTTCTGTGGTACTGGATATTGAACTCAGAGACTTCACCCTGAGCTTCATCCCCAGTCCTTTTTATTTTTTATTTTTATTTTTAGACAGGGTCTCGCTTTGTAGTTCGGGCTGGCTCTGAGCTCACTATGTAGTTCAGGCAAGCCTCGAACTCAGCAATCCTCCTGTCTCTGCCTCCCGAGTGCTGGGATTACAGGCGTGAGCCACCACGCCCAGCTTTTATTTTTTATTTTGAGACACAGTCTTGTTAAATGGCTAAGTTGCCTTGGTTAGGCTCAGACTTTTGCTCTTCCTGCCTCAGTTTCCTAGAGTGTGGGGATTATCTGTAGGTGTGTGCCACCACACCTGACTCAAATGATCTCTAATTTATAAAAACATTGTGTGTGGGGGGGGTGGTGCTAAGAATTTAACGCAAGGCCTTGTGTATTCTAGGCAACTATTCAATCACTGAACTGCATCCCCAACTCTACCATTATAGAAAATGAGGCATAGAAGTGTTAAGCAATTTCTTCAGGTTATGAAACTCTTACTCAAACTACTGAGGAGTCGTCTAAGTCTTTTGAATAGTCCTGGTTTCAGAAGTGGCACATTCAGGGCAGACTGAGGGGAAGGTGGATCAGGAAGCTAGTGGCCAGAGAAGAAACCATGGCAACATTTCAGACAAATTATGAGTGCCCCATGGGGTGGTGGAAATCAAGAGTGAAACAAAAACCCACTTCTTCTTTGGAGTGATTACAACCTATTCAGCAACAATAATTTCTTTTGTTTTCTCTTCTACTCAAAAGAGATGTGTGTGGATCTAAATCTATGTAGGATGCCTAATTAGATCTAATTAAGAACCTCTGAAGAGAGGCTTTCTGAGGCCTGATGATGTTCACTGGTGAGAAACACTGCTACCAAATGATCCACTGTCTGAGAAGCATTAGATAGAAAACATTTTCCCTAAAAATTTTCCATGGAAAGCACCTCTTGCTAGATAAAAGGTCTACTTCTTATTCTAAATCTTTTCGTAGGTATGGGGTGGACTGGGTTTTGGAAGAGGGTTGCAGCTGGCATGGTGGTGTGTGCCTGTAGTCCCAGCTACTTGGGAGGCTGAGGTGGCACAATCGCCTGAGTCCAGTTGTGGGCTGCAGTGTGCTATACTGATTATCCGCACTAAATTTGGAATCAATATGGTGACCTCCCAGGAGCAGAGGACCACCAGCTTGCCTAAGGTGGAAGAGGGTTGAAAGAATGTCAAAGTGTTTTGCACAAAGGCAGGAGTGATTAGGGATTTTGCGAGCACGTGAAAGAGAGTGGGGGAAGCCAGTGAGATATTGTTTTAGATTCGAAATGGTTTGAATTTCTGTATATATGTCCCTGCCATAATTTCCCCAGCCTTTCATGAAGTCCACGAGGGGTATTTTGAGTATGGGAAAACTGAGAAACTCCTTACAAGTATAGGAATTAAGTTTATGATAGTATATGTATTTATGTTCATTGACTTTCAGTATTTCTGTCTTCTTGTTTTATTCTGCCTTATAAAAAGTACATGAGTGGATTTTTGTTTACTTTATTTAAATAGTATTGAACCCAGGGCCTTGCATGTGCTATAGCACTACAACTGAGCTATACCCCCAACTCTTTTTTGTTTGTTTGTTTGTTTTTCTGAGACAGGGTCTCACTTTGCAGTTCAGGCTGACCCTAAGCTTACTATGTAGCCCAGCCAAGCCTTGAACTCAGCAATCCTCCTGTCTCTGCCTCCCAAATGCTGGGATTACAGGCATGAGCCACCATGCCCTGCATTGTATGTGGTTACCAGGGATCAAACTCAGGACCTTGCGCTTGTGAGGCAGGAGCGGAACCACTGAGCTAAATGTCCGTCCCTTTGTTTGTTTGTTTTTGAGCCAGGGCCTACCTACATAGTCCAGGCTGGCCTTCAACTCACTATGCAGCCCATTATGGCCTTAAACTCATGATTTTCCTGCCTCAGTCTCCCACATGCTAGGACTGCAGTTCTGTACCACCAAACTCAGCTAAATATATAAACAATTTTTATTGGCTTACTCAAGGTTTTAAAATCTTGTTGGTTCAGTTTTGGATGCATCTAGGAATCTATTCATTCTCTATTTTCTAATTTATTGGAGTATGGGTTTTCAAAATAGTTGCTAATATTCTTCTGTACTTTAATGATGTCCATTGTGAGTTTTCCTTTTTTACTTCTAATTGCTTGGGGTTTTTTTCTTTCCATATTTTGCTAAGATTTCTAAAGGATTTATCTACTTTGTTTATTCTTTCAAAGAACCACTTCTTCAGCTCATTGATTCTTTGTAATGTTTTTAGTCTTGATTTCATTAATTTCTTCTCTAATTGTTATAATTTTCTTCCTTGTACTAGATTTGGATTTGGATTGTTCTTGTTTTTCTAGGATTTTGAAGTGCATCACTAGGTTATTTGGTCTTGCTCTGGTTTTTGATATGGGTATTCGTACCTTTAATACCTCTTAGGATTGCTTTCATTGTATCCCATAGGTTCTGTTATGTTGTACTGGTATTATCATTTGTTAATCTGCTTTTAAGTGATGCAATCAGGGAATGGCTATATAGTCTTTTGCTTTGTCCTTGATTTTTTCTGTGATTCATTGATTATTCCAGACAGTACTGTTTAATTTCCATGTGTTTTCATTATTTCTTGTTTTCTTTTGCCATTGATTTCTAGTTTTATCGCACTATAGCTTGTTAATACAGATGGGATAATTCAGTGTTTTGCATTTACTTAAGCATGCGTTATAATCTAGCATATTATAATCTAGCATATTATATTTTGAAGAAAGTCCCATGTCCTGCTGATACAGATGTCTGTTCTGTTGTTGTTGGGTAGAACATTTGGTAGGTATCCATTGTATACATTTGCTTGAAGATTTGGTTTAACTCTGATACTTCTTTTCTGATTGTTTTGTTTAGTTGATCTATTTGTGACAGTGAGGTATTGAAGTCCCTTATTTTAATTGGGTTGTTTTTGTGACTTTATGTCCAATAGTTTTTCTTTTATGAAGTTGATGCACTGATGTTTGGTGTATATACAATTGCTATTTCTTTCTGTTGAATTGTTCCCTACACTAATATGTAGTGACTTTTGTCTCTTGATCAGTTTTGGCTTGACATTCACTTTGTCTGCTCTTCTCCAGTTGCTAGTTGTGTGGAACATTGTTTACTATCCTATAACTTTTAATCTTTTCATTTCTTTTGGATTAAATGTAGTGCTGTATACTGAATATTATTGGGTTTCATTGCTTGATCCATTCTGCCAATCTGTATCTTTTGATTGGGGAATTGAGGCTATTCATATTGAGAATTATTACTGAAAGGTACTGATTCACCTGTCACTGCATTATTTTCCTGTCCCTTTCTGTTTATCTGCCCACCCTGCCTAATGTTTTCATTTCAATAGTTTTTTGACATTGTTTGCTTCATTGTCTCTTTCTAGAATATCTTTGAGAATTTTTTTGTAGTATTGGTTTGGTGGTCATCAATTTTTTGAAGTGCTCATTGTCATGGAAATACCTTATTTCTCCATCAATTTTGAAATAATGTTTTTGCAGGATATACAAGTCTGTGTTGAAAGTTATTATCTTTTAGGGCTTGAAGCATTTTACTTCAAATTTTCCTGACCTTAAAAGCTTTTGTTAAGAAGTTTGTTGTAATTCTAATGAGTTTATCTTTATAAGTGATTATTACTTTAACAGCTTTTGAGATTCTGTCCCTATGTTAGACTTAAAGTATTTGGGCTACAATATGATGTAAAAAGTTTTGTTTTGTTATGGCTATTTGGATGTCTTATGCTTCATTTATTTGTATGTTTAATTTTCTCCCAGTATTTGGAGAATTTTCTGCAGGCAAATTCTTTTGTGCTCTTTGCGCTTTTGATTTTTTGTTTATTCTAGTATCTTAGACTAGTCTCCTTTCTGTCATCTAGCACTCCTTTGTGTCATCTCCTTTGGGTCATCTAGCACCTGCTGAGTCCACTTCTCTTGTTCTCTTGTTTTTAAAGTATCTCTAATTGGTCTTTGAAAGCATCCCTATTTTTTAATTCTTACATTCTGTTCTCACCTTGGTCACTTTTGCTGTCCAAACTTTCACTATAATTTTAAATCTGAATTTCTTTTTGGAATCTTTTCATGCACTCTAGTTGTCTGCTAAACTGGTTATTCAAATTTTGTATTGTTTTATATAGCTCAGCTAGCTTTTTATTAGTGCCTTGTAATTGTATTACAGCTAGCTTTATTAGTGTCTCTCTGCTTGTTTTATTACTTCCATTATCTGATTAGTTACATTTTCTAAGAGACTGCTGGACACCTCATTGATCTGCTTTTTAATCTCTTCTGTTATCCTTTGGAATAATACACCTATATGGCTTTTGCTTTCCATCCCCTCATTGCCCCATGAATCAGCTTGGAAAGAGTTAAGATTTTCTGAGAAGGAGTTTGTTGCTTTGTCTTCTCATGTTTCAATTTTTTTTTGTTTGATTTGTGCTTAAGTGTGGTCGTTGCTTATAGTGGAAATATTTATTTGCTAGTATGTTAATGTGGTTTTCAGTGATGCAGTCAAGGAATGGCTATATGGTCCTTTGCTTCTATCCCAAGATTACCTCCGACAATATGGAGGAGTGTGATATAATTATCCTGGCACCCAGTTCTGTGGAAATGAGCCTCAAAATTGTTAATGTCACAAAGTTAATCTGCATACTGATATACAGAGAAAACCTATTAACAGCAACAACTATACAATCCTAGCAATACCAAGTAAATCAGCAACAATAATAATATAATCCAAGACAAACTAGTTATTGACATACCATAACAATCAATAATACACTACTCTTAACCTTAGAAATCTACAATTATAGTGTAAACTCTATACTAGACAAACCAAATACTGACATACAGTAAATATCTACTAGATGCAATAAAAGCACTTCCACTGATGATAGAAAATAATTCAACAGTAATAGCATAGAGTTAACTATCTAAAGATTGACAGAGCTTAATGGTTAAACTATTAAAGATATAGGGAGTTGGAAATGGTAAAATGCAAAAAGAAAAGTTTGAAAAATTGTATGAGAGGTGATGATGAGAGAAAAATTAGACAAAGGATCCTGTTTTGGAGTAGAAGAATATTTAAAGAATGAGATAAAGGTAACAAAAAACCTATGAGACATAGAAGATAAAAGAAAAAAAAGAATGTGAGTAGTAAAGAATATAAAAATTAAGAGGAAAATATACAATAAAAAAAGATGAAATAGAGTTCGAAAACACTGCAAAATGCTGCTAAGTTTGGGTGACATTTTTCAGATAGTCAACATTTTTCTGCTGAAGACAGTGTATAAATTTCCATTTAGAAGCGATCTCTTTGACCTGAATAATGAAACTACAAAGACATCTAGTCATGGCAGCTGCTCTGTCAGTGCACATGCCAGCATAAAATGACTAATTCAGTTTTCCTGATATATAATCATTCAAAGACTTGAATAGTTTCACAGCTGTGGTGTTAGTTGAAATCACAAGTGTGCATAACATGTCCTCACACATATCCTCCTATGAAATGTATCACACAAAAGCAAGCTTCATTGCTTTGTTGTCAACCTCATTGGACTTGTCAACCTAAATTTCATTCTACAGTCTCATTAATCCTCTCTAATAATTGGCTTTTCATATCCTCTGCTGTTTCATCACTTTATCTAGTTATAGTGCTAGGCAGAAGAGGAGCATATGATACCTGTTGATCTGTTCTGAGAGTTTATGACAAACATCTTCAGAAGCAGGCAGGGATGTGGTTAGCTTTAAAGAATGATACTCTCAGTGCAGATACATTTGGTGAAGTGATGGCCTTCAGTAATTGATTCTTTTCTTCATGTTCACATTTTTTCTTTTGAAAAACTCCAAAATCTTGTCTTGTTTTTTTTTTTTGAGACACTCTTGCTCAGACTGGGCCTGAGCTCACTATGTAACCCAGGCAAGTCTTGAACTCAGCAACCCTCCTGCCTCTGTCTCTGAAGTGCTGGAATTATAGGCATGAGCCACCCAAATCTTGTCTTTTAATGCAGGGTTCTTGGTATTTATGTGGTGAAGCAGTTTAAAGGTTTCATGACTTCACTGCCACTAATTGCTACATATCATACAAAATAAGCATAGAGAATGTGAATTGCCTGTTGCAATGAACCTATAATTTAACTAAAACTCTTGGTATTTTCTTTTAAATGTAGCTTTGTTATTTTTTTTTTTTTTTGAGACAGGGTCTTGCTTTGTAGTTTACAGGCTGGCCCTGAGCTCACTATGTAGTCCAGGCAAGCCTGGAACTCAGCAATCCTCCTGCCTCTGCCTCCTGAGTGCTGGGATTATAGGTGTGAGCCACCATGCCCAGCACTGTGGTATGTGGTATTGATTGCTGGTGGGCGTGAGTCACCATGCCCAGCATTGTATGTGGTTACCGGGATCGAACTCAGGACCTTGTGCTTGCGAGGCAGGTGCCAGGCCACTGAGCTAAATCCCCAGCCCAATGTAGCTTTGTTTTTGTTACAGTCATAGAGTCATCTGCTTTCTCATCCTTGGGTCTCTTCAAAGAAACTGTCCAGTGACACTTGATTTTACTCATTTTTTTTTAGTACTCCATTTGAGTACATAGTTTGTAAATAAGTCATTGGTAAACATCACAAAATTAAATACACTTTCAAAAAAGTTTGCCAGCATATGTAAAATTCATATACTTCTTTAAAAAAAGAAAATATGCTCGAAGAACCCTTGATATAAAATGCCTGGTCCTTGTTCTTGGACAGTGCCTCTTGGAGGCATCTTACAATAGGTGGGGTCTCCATAGGGAGGCAGCAAGGGCCTCCTGGAGGGAAGAGGGAAGGAGAAGTTTCTCCTCTTACCTTTTACACAGTCTACATGCCATCTGAATTTTAATTGTCCCCAAAGAGCTGCTGTGTAGCTAAGGGAACAGGGCAGGTACTTAGGCCTAGCTTCACGGTCAGAAATTAAGGTCAAAATTAAGGTCAAGAACCATTAGAGTCCTTTCCACAATCCATTGAGAGAAGTTAGAATTGCAGCTATGCCTTCAAACCTGCAAACTCTGCTGTATCAACTGTCTGAGAGAAAATGTCTTCTCATCTCTATTCTTGCTCAATGTTCAGTTTATACTTCTGGTCTGATACTACCTAGGGACAGAAGGAACCGTATCTACAGCTAAGGAGGAACTCTTTCAGTCTGCTAACTTCTTTCTCACAGCTATACAGTTGCTCCAGCTGCTCTAGATTCACTCCTCCAGCATCAGCTGCTTCCCAAGCAGTGGTATCTCACTGTCCATGTCCCCTGATGATGGTGTTGCTGTTGGTGCTGAACCTGTCACCTGTTGCTGCTCACCCTTGGCTACTGGCACTGAATTCTGGGAGGAGATGGGCTTGCTTTTTACTCGTTTTGGCTAGCGTTACCTTTCTGGCTTACTGAAACCATGAGGCAAGTGCATGGAAAGAGGCACAGATGGAAGTGATAAAATAATGTAGACCATGGCTGGGCTGAAAAAATGTTTATTCTGGCTTAGTACCTGACATCAGATGCAGCTGCAAAATTGAAGTGAGTCAATTCACTTGCCGCTATAATGCCTGCTACTAGATGCAGCTTGTCATTTGACACTCATTGATAGGGTTTGGATATGAGCCTGAAAGCTCTTGTGCAGTGAAACCTCTCTGTTAATGTTAATGTGTCTTTTTTTTTTTTTTTGAGACAGGGTCTCCCTTTGTAGAGGCTGACCCTGAGCTCACTGTGTAGCCCAGGCAAACCTTGAATGCAGCAATCCTCCTGCCTCTGCCTCCCAAGTGCTGGGATTACAGGCACAAGTCACCATGCCAGGCATTGTGGTATAAAGTATTGATTGCTGGGGGTGTGTGCCACCACACCCATTATTGTTGTACATGGTTACTGGGAATTGAACTAGGGACCTTGTGCTTGCTAGGCAGGTGCCGAAAACCACTGAGTTTAATCTCTGACCCATGTTAATCTGTTTTTGCAGCTGCTGCCTCTTGCTATCATCACTGCCCCAGTTTCCTCTCAGATCAAGCATTAGATTCACATAAGTAGTGCACAGCCTTGATCTCTAAAATGCACAGGTCACAGTAGAGTTTGTGCTCCTATGAGAATCTAATACTGATGAGAGCAATGCAAACTGACTGAACATACAGAGTTGACAATTTCCTCACTTACCTCAGTTCATCTCTTAACAGTTTGGTCCTAACAGACCAGACTAGTGCTAGTCCATGGCCTGGGGGTTGGGAACTCCCTATGTTTTATTCTGCATATTATTTTAAAAAATATTTTAGAATTGTGCTGTAATATATCTGACATAAAAATTTCCATCTTAACCATTTTAAATTTATAGTTAAGAGTGTTAAGTAGATTCACATAAAAACAGGACTGATTTTCAGAACTTCATCTTTCAAAACCCAAATTTTGGGGGCTGGAGATTTAGCTCAGTGGTTCCAGCGCTTGCCTCGCAAGCCCAAGGTCTTGAGTTTGATCCCTGGTAACCACATACAATGCTGGGCATGGTGACTCATGCCCACCCGCAATCAATACCGCATACCACAGTGCCGGGAGTGGTGGCTCACGCCTGTAATCCCAGCACTCGGGAGGCAGAGGCAGTAGGATTGCTGAGTTTGAGGCTTGCCTGGGCTACATAGTGAGCTCAGGGCCAGCCTGAACTACAAAGTGAAACCCTGTCTCAAAAAAAAAAAAAAAAAAAGAAACCCAAATTTTGTACCCACTAAATAACTTCCTATCATCTCTCCTGTAAGCCCCAGAAATCATCTCTCAACTCTTTATCCTGTGAATTAGACTATTCTAGTACCTCATTTAATTAGAATCATGCAGCATCTGTCTTTTGGCATTTGGCTTATTTCATAACAATCTCCATTGTTCTTCTTTTAAATTATAATTTGCCTTTAAGCTTGTTGATGAATTTACATACTCTATGTATATTTTTTAAATTTCTTTTTTGTATATAGAAGAAAGATTGTTTTGTATTTTTATTAGTACAAGTTAATTTCACAAAATACTAGATTTCATTTTGACACTTCAATGTATTCATATAACATTTTGATCATATCCATCCCTGTTACTATCCTTTTATACCCTCCTTCTTACACTATTTCTCTTATCTAACATTCTTTCTTCTACTTCAGTGCCATCTTTTTTTAGAATCTATATGTAAGGGAGAACATACAATATTTGCCCTCTGAGTCTGGCTTAGTTTGCTCAACATGATTTCCAGTTATACCTATTTTCCTGCAAATGACAATTTTTTTCTTTTTCTACAGCTCTGTAATGCTGACTTATATGTGCATATCATATTTTCTTTATCCATTCATCTGTTGATTGACACTAATCAACATATTAGATCTATATCTTATTGTGAATTGTTCAGTGATAAACATAGGTATGCCATTCTCTGTGTAAATTCACATTACACTGACTTTATTTAGGTATATGCAAGGAGTGGTAAAACTTGGCCAAATGATAATTTCATTTTTAGTTTTTGAGGAAACTCCTTACTGATTTCCATAGTGGTTGTATTAATTTACACTCCTTCCAAGAGTCAACAGTGTAGAATGGTTCCTTTCTTCCCCACTTCTTTACTGTTTTTTTTTTGTTGTTGTTGTTTTTGAGACAGGGTCTCGCTTTGTAGTTCAGGCTAGCACTGAGCTCACTATGGAGCCCAGGCAAGCCTCGAACTTGGCAATCCTCCTGTTTCTGCCTCCCGAGTGCTGGGATTACAGGCGTGAGCCACCACGCCCGGCACTGTGGTATGTGGTATTGATTGCTGGTGGGCGTGAGTCTCCACACCTAGTATTGTTTGTGGTTACTGGGGATTGAACTCAGGACCTTGCACTTGCGAGGCAGGCGCTGGAACCACTGAGCTAACCCTCCAGCCCTTCTTTACTGTTTTTTGTACTCTGTGTGTGTGTGTGTGGGGGGGGGTTAGTACTGGGGGTTGAACTCAAGGCCTTCATACAGTGCTACGTCTTCAGCTCTTATAAATAATTTTTTAAAGACTTTGAGATAGTCTTTTTTTTTCTTTTCAATATTGGGGATCGAATTTGGGCCCTTGTGCTTGCAAGATAGGCACAATATCACTTGAGTTAAATCCCTGCTCAAGATAGGGTCTTTTTTTTCTTTGCTGTATATTGACTTTACTTACTGGCACACTTGATAAACTTGACAGATTTACTTATTTGTAGACCTTCATTCTGAGAGTATTCTTAGTATTGGTATTTCTTCTTTAATTGGAAGAATTCATAAATGAAACCAGTGGACCTGGAGTTGGAGACTGAATCTTACTGAGTCACTAAATTGCTCAGAGTGCTGGGATTATAGGTGAGCCATCATATTCAGCATTTTTTGTATTCTTGATCATAGTCATTTTGACTAGGGTTAAAATGGAATCTCAATGTAGTTTTGACTTATATGTTCCTCATAAAAAGGACTAAAGATGTTGGAGGTTTTTTTCACATAATTATTGGCTATTTATATTTCTTCTTTTGAAAAATGTTCAACCCATTTGTTCATTTTTATTAGCTTATTTATTCTTTTGGAGTTAAATTTTTTGAGTTATTTATATATTCTAGACCCAGCATGTAGCATATTTTGAAATCAAATATTATAGACCCCCAGCATTCCTTTTTAAAAAAAAATCAGCATTATTTCGATCTGGCTTTTTTTCTGCTTCCATGTGAACTTTAGAAATATTTTTGTAGCTGAGAAATGTCATTGAGATTTGATGGGGATTGTATTAAATCTGTAGATTGCAGCTCACAATATGGCCATTTTAACTGTATAAATTCTGTTGATCCCTGATCATGGTATCTCGTGTGTCTTCTTCAGTTCTTTTCTTCAGCATTTGGTACCTTTCTTTTTGAAGATCTTTTGCCTCCTTGATTATGTTCATTCCTACAGCTTTTTTTTTTAAGTTGTTGAGAATAGAAATTTCTTTTTGCTAGAATTGATGGGAAATCTGTTATTCTGGTGGGTTTGCCCTTACAAATGACTTGGCATTTCTCTCTCATGGTTTTCAATATTCTTTTATTTTTCAGTATTCTTGGCAATTTACTTATAATGGGATGTTATGTGAGAACTTTCTTCATATTCATGTCTGATTTGGTTTCTAGATGCTTCCTGTTCCTGGGTGTCCTCATATTTCTAAAGATTTAGAAAGTTTTCTGCTATTGTTCACTGAATGTACCTTATTTCCCTCTTCTTCACTGAAGTGTTTTGCCTTAATCTATTCCAGAGTTCTTGAGTATTTAGCTCATAATTCCTTTTTCTTTATGACTGTATATAAGTGGCAGTTCATCAATTTTGTCTTCAAACCCCGAAAATCTATCTTTTGCTGATATAGTCTATTGGTGACACTTTCCATTGAGTTTTTGGTCTGACTTACTGACTCTTCACTCCAAGATTTATTCTTGGTTTCTTTTTGGAATCTCTTCACCAAATTGCTTTTTCGTACCCTGCATTATCTTCTTTCTTTCTTTCAACTGATTTTTTTTTAAACAAAAATCTTCTAATTAGAAAGTTAGAGGCAAAGTAGGAAAAGCTGTAGCTCAGGTAGCTGGAGGGGTTACATTTTGATACAGGGGCTTGGAGGGGCCACCTTTAAGGGTAGGATGCCAGTTTCTAAGCATTAGCTGGTGGGGTGGAGTCTGGTGATCATTCACTCAATCCTAGTGCCATAGTTCTGAGATCCTCATGGCTGAGGGAGTTTTCTTCTTAGGAAAATCTGTGGTGGTCTCTTTCATGTGGTAATTGGCATTTCCTGGAATCCAGGCAACAAGGGTTTAGGACAATGGCTCCAGTTTCTGGGTGTAGCTGATTCTCCAAAGAATCCAAGAATTCCAAGAGCAGCACGGACTTGGCTACCGGGCGCCATCAGTTTCCATCTCACTGAGGGCACCCACCGGCCAACTGTATCCTAGAGCAGCACAGACTTGGCTACCAGGTGCCATCCATTTCTGGTGGCAGCGGACTGAGGGCAGCCCACCGGCCCACTTACCCCAGAGCTGTGCAGTGAGGAGTCAGGTACAGACCCTGGGCGCCATCATCACCACAGAGGGTTGAGGGCCTCCGCCCAGCCCCAACCCCACCCCGGAGCTGCATTGTGAGGACCCAGGTCCTAGAGGAGCTGGAGCCATCTCCTGCATCCCTCCACAAGAGGCGTGCTACTAGAGCCGCACTGAGAGACCAGGCAAGATTAAAAGAAAAAAAAAAGGGGGGGTGTTTCTAGCTTCTATTTTGCCATCTACTCCTAGATCCCTCTATTCACCTGTTGTCCACACACCCTCTCCTATCTTCCTGTCAGAAGCAATACCCAGAAGTAAAAGATTCTTAGGCTGCCCTATTTCTTCTTCTGTACTATTATAAGAAGGTGTGCAAAGTCTCCAACAGTCTTACAGCATACAGTTGGTACTGTTATACATATGCCCTTTTAGCCTCTATTACCCACTGGCATATATGAGGTTCTAGGGTACAGGTGATCTCCATAAATCTGCTAACCC